>JBCEWB010039903.1:0-14664 GCA_039654565.1 Peronia peronii | reverse complement strand
CCCCCCCCCCCCCCCCCCCCTTCCCCCCCCCCCCCCCCCCCCCCCCCCCCCCCCCCCCCCCCCCCCCCCCCCCCCCCGCAACATTACCTTTCAGGATGAATATCAGTATTAGAAACTACTCTCAACACTGACAGATTGTTGGAAATATGTATAATGATCGAGCAACCATGAATATTTTATAAATCCACCTCTGACCTGTTTGAATCCAGCTGCAAGCAGTCAGCCATGTGATAGTGAGCTTTAATAAGCAAGAGACAAGAAAAGATTATATTTCATAGCAGATTAACTATTTCACTGCTAACAGTAGTATGAGCTGTGTCTAAAATTGGTCCCGGGAAAACGTATGTGGTACACCCATTTTCAGCTCACCACCAACTGCCCTCTTTGATCTGGTATTCCAACCACTGACCAACATTGTGCACCTGTATGCAGAATGATTTAATAGACACCACACGCTGATGACTGGCATATGATCTGGAGATGAAAGCATAAAAATTAAATTCATGATCCCACATAGATATTTCATCAATTTGATTGATGCCAGCCATTTAAACAATTTTTTTCAGCATGGCAGTAACTGGAATAGTCAGGTATAGTCTGCAGAAAGAAGCAAAAGGATGTATTAGATATGCTTAATTCATGATCTCTGTTTATACTGGACTCCATGGATTAATGTTGATCTTTAAACCCACTTTTTCAGCATGGTGACTCTGGATTTGATGTGTCAAGCTTATCTCGCAGTGACAGTGGCTCCTCCACACAGTCTCTCCAGCATGGCGGCATGCCAGAGTTGTTGCTAGGTCTGGCCTACAATGGCACCACAGGACGCTTGTCAGTGGAGATCATCAAGGGAAGTAACTTCCGCAACATGGCAATGAACAGGGCACCAGGTAATGCGATAGCTGGAACACATGACTGAATCAATTCACCATATCAATTGTGTAGTTTGCCAATACACTGGACATGTAACATGACACATGATGCAGATGTTTATCAACCACATTTGATTTCAGCCTTAAAATGGTGGAGATATTGTACATTAGATTGTTAAGATAAAGGAGTCCATTTTTTTTATTTTCTTTTATTCATTTGCAGATCACATTTTACTGTGGTGAATTTCCAGTTTGAACACTTCCAGTTTAAAAAACATTTTTTTTTTTCAGAAATGCTAGGTTAAAAATTCATGCATAATTTTTTTTTAAAAAGTGATCAATTGTTCACTGTTTTGTGTTGTCTCCTGTTAAGAAAACAATACAAGAAAAGAAGACAGACTGGTGTGGTTTACAAATGTTCAATATCAGACAAGTACAAATGCAAGTGTGTAATATAGAGAGCAGCTTTCTAGAAGACTATAAGATATCACTTCTCATTGAAATCTGTGTTGTAAACATACATATAGATCTGAAAATTTCAGTATATTAATCATGCGTTTTAGTGTAGTGCATGCTCAAAAATCCATCAGATGAAGTACAGTTATATAGTGACAAAATTATTTCAAAGAAGGAAAAAATTATATTGGTTCTCTCCAAACAGATAAATGAACTCTATGCTCTAACACTCTGAAAAAAAAAAAATAAATAAACTACCAAGATGAAAGAAATAGTATTTTGTCAGGAAAGATAATGCGGATCATTTTTCTTCCTCAGACACATATGTCAAGCTTAGTCTTATGAACTCTGGCGGTCAAGAGGTCCAGCGTTGCAAGACTTCAATACGAAGAGGTCAGCCTAACCCACTGTTTAAGGAGACCTTTATGCTGCAGGTGGCCTTGTTCCAGCTCCCAGAAGTCACCCTCATGGTATCAGTGTACAATAAGAAAAGTATGAAAAAGAAAGACATGGTGGGATGGTTTTCACTAGGTGAGTTATGCTTTCTGTTTAGACTTTGTTCTTACACACTTGCAGAGCTTCCATCAGCAAATTATGAAAAAGGAAAATATCTTCCCATGTCATAGTATGTTGGAGGATCACTGAATAATTTTGGAAGGGTTGGTGACTCAGGGAAGGATATAGGAAGAGCACTAATGATGAAATTGCAATCTACAAAGGTGAATGCCTTTCAAGTCTAACTTGTCTACTTGCAGAATACATGATAATACGAACATTTAAACAAGCAAGCACAAAAAAAAAAAAAAGAAAAATTAAAATATGCCAGTGTAACTTTTTCCCATTTGGTACCTAATCTTATGAGGTAGAATTTTCTACTGAAATTTATATTGAAAGTCATCGATAATGGGATCTCGTCAGGCTACATAATAGTTGGAATTTTGAGTTGAGCTCTGATTATACTGATACTGAAAAATCAAGATCCGGTACTTCAACACATTCCCGGGTGCAATCAGTTTCCAGTCTTTACGTGTAAATAGCCAAGAAAATAAACAAGTGTAAAAAGATTCCTACTTGTATGGCCGGATCATTCTCATAATGCCAAAAACTAAATGATTCAAGTGTCATCACTTTAATATGAATGGTCGCTATAATTTTAGGTCTAAATGATGCACTCTCTCTGTATGAACAGGCATGAACAGCAGTGGAGAAGAGGAAGCCTCCCATTGGCAAGACATGAGGGAAAGCAAAGGAGAACAAGTCTGCAGGTGGCATGTGTTGTTGGAGTCATAGCCCTTGCCATGCCTTGGTTGGCGGCTGCGTTGATACATGAGAAAATCCCAAAGGTGTAGAAAAAAAAGATTTCGATCAATGCACACTGAACCCCTCAAGATCAGCTTTTAGAACAATCTGGCTTGAACTGTTGATCATCACCAGTCTTGTAACACTGATCATAGCAAAATAAACATAATCAAGGAAAAGGAAACTTGAGTCTAGAGGAGAAGTTTGTCACACAACTGGATACACTGAGTCCGATGTCAAATTTTTTTGTGTACAAAGTCATTGGTTTGGAGAATAGGAAAACAAATGTATTTACTTTGATGAAAAAATCATTTTCCCACGGCTCTCCTCTGCTGAGGTATTGTTGCTCAGAGTTATCTCCTATGATACCATGATTAGTAAAATCCAGTTTCTCAATGAGCCATCTTGGACATCAGACATTTAATCGGTTGCATGACATTTTTGAAATTGCAAAATCAAACTATGCTGCAATATACTTGTGACAACAATCATAGTTTGAATATGTCTTCAACGTGTCAAGTGCTTGACATTTTCATTCCAGCCTGGGTCAAGTTAATGTCAGACAGTTTGTCGCCCCAGAATTAAACTGTTCTATCTACAAGATAGAACTGTTGCAGTTAGGACAATTTAATTCTGAGGCAATGTGTTGTTGTCATAAATATTATAAGTCATCTGGTAACTATATGTACCTGTTCAGGGCTTCAAGCAGATATATCAAATCGGATAAGAAACAGATGAAAGGACATTAACTGACCTAGTGAGGTTGCTCACTTTATCCCACCCTTCTTGAAAGTTGCACACATTTCGTATGTTAATCCTATAGTTTTTTGTTCATTTATTCAATAAAAGTTATAATCATTTCTTTGTATAATCTGGGCCAATGAACAAAATTAAGCAGAGATAAATGGTAAAAGTCATAAAACATAGACATCAGGAAAATTTATCAGGGATTTTATTACTTATTGCAGTGAACTTTTTTATAATTGTTTGTTAATCTTTTTCATACCAATGCTTTTTACAAAGGTTTTAACGGAGTATATGATGGACAAACCACAACTGATTTTTATTCTTTGTTAGAAATATGCACAATTTGTGGGTTTCATTGATGATATTCACTTGAAAATACAATTTGAAGAAAATATTTGAACAAGATTTTAGCAAAATATTTGTAGAAATTTATTCAACACTATGGTGAGAGGCAATACATGAACGTTGATCAATATTTGATTTTAACAGAGAACCTAAGAATAATGTAGATCAAAATAATTTCACATCATCTGCTACAATTTTACAATAATTATCTTTGGCACAAATATAGACTTTATGTCATAATTCACTCAATATATCAGTGAATATGCAGGGAATTTAAAAAAAAAAAAAAATTATTTCATGTTTCATTTCTAGTTTTAGGAGAAATTGGATTATATTGCATTTGTGTGCTACCAATAGATTAAAGATTTTTTACTTTCCCATTATTTAAGCAAATATTTGTACATAAATGTAAGTCAATTATATGAATGCTCTTTATTGATTATGAAAGCCTTAGATGGGAGAATAACCCTCTAGGTTTGTGATATTCAAGCTCATCGCAAAAATGTGATCACAATGTCAAATATTGCACTTGCATAAGGAGGCACCAAGTAATGGGAGAAGTGCAGCTTTCAAGAGAGCCGCTTGTCTTTTGCAGGCAAATTTTCAAATAAGATTTAAACAGAATGCTGACCTGTGCCCAAGTTTTATATGCTGTTGGTTCTTATCTTACTTTTTGTCCAGCATTCCACTGACTATATCATCCAAAACACATTTCACCTTCAGCATATTTTTCTGTTTCCGAAGTACAATTTTAAGATAGTTTTTAGGAATAAACCTTACTCTTTGGTTCGCAGAAAAAAAGACAATACATATTATAATTTTGAAAACTCAGTTTTAACCAGACATGATACACTAATTCATTGGAGAATCTGAAATGTTAAGTTCTCATAAAACACACGGAAAAACATTCAACAAACAGTTAAGCAGACATCTCAGAAAGTGCAATAGGATTCACGTCAAGCAAAATAATTTTTTGTTCCACTTTGCTTTCATGTCATTGGTGATACATAATATATCAGCTGAAACATCTCCCAAGAAAGCATATCTAACTTCATTACTCACTGGCTCACTGTGCAAGTTTCATAATGGATTTTATGTTTTACAACATTTATCTTATAGTGATTATTGTGTTAATTTTATGTATGGTGAAGGGTCTTGGTGAATTTTTTCCTTCTAATTTATACATCTATCTGTAACATTACATAATTAACTTATTGCTTAAGAATTGCCCAGTTTGTTTTAGTGTATGTACAATCTTACACCATGTATTTTTTATTATCTAATACTCTTTAGCAAGATTTTGTCAAGATTTGCAATGCATGTTTTTTTTTTCCCCCTTCTTCATGATCCAGCAAAGCCGACTCAGTGTTTTAATAAATAGATAAATTAACTCTGCAGACAATGTGCCTTTGTGTTTTAAAGAAAACTGAGTTAGCATTATCTTCCTGTCAAGTCTCTGAGCTGAAAATGCAAAATAATAAAAATCATTTAACTTCAATTCATTTTGGTTGTGACTTAACATTTAATATATTTCAGACATAAGTTTAGAGACTTGCTATGAAGATATTCCACATCAGACTGCAATGTATTGCATAAAATATTACACATACACACTTTTCGTTTTCTTGATTTCTTGTCATGATTTGATATGGATCAAATAGATCAGATCAAGTTTACCTTCAAACGTGATTCCAAAATGAATGTGAATTATGAGGGGAATTTAAAGAAAAGATTATTCACTGATTTTGCTGTTCACTGACTTCAGATTTCAATTTTTTTATGCCTAAATTCACAAGTTAACTCTTGAAGTCTGATGAATGAGCTTGCAATATTTCTAAAAAAAAATCAACACATCAGGTACTGATATCTTTGTTTCTTGCTTGGTACTGTGTGAAAACTTTGTTTCCTTCATTTTTTATATGCTTAACAATTTTTCTATGTCAAACATTATCCTGTATAATTCACAAATTTGATTTCTAAAAGGGAGAATATCTTTTAGACTCGGCCACAGTGCAATAATATTGTTTAAAAATGCATTTTTACTTTAACTCCTGTCTGATATTTCCTTGTGTTTTAACCTTAAGCAACTTTAAACCTTTTAATCAATGATTTTGGTGTTTTTTATTTGTTTGGTTTTTGTTGGTGCAGTTAATTCTGTGAATGATGTTGTGTTATTTGAACACTGGATGTTTGAAGTATTTTTCTTTTTCTGTGCATTTTTTTTTTAAATTTCAGCTGGATTTTCTTTCCATTCATACATTTTTTTGGAGATAACAATCCTATGTTAAATCACTTCAGTGGAAATTTCGGTTGTCCTAAACATCAAGCATGATATATTTAAATGATTTACAGAAAAATAATGGAAATCTTTGAATTCCAAAGGCTAAGTGGTTTATAATACCATATTAAGTGAAAATACTTGCTGTATACATATAATACGAATAAAGAAACTACTTTTGTTCAAATTTTGTTTTTTAATACCAAAGTAGGTAAAAATAAAGAAACTCTTGCGTTATTATGTTTATTTTAAATATGAAATTATGTGGAAATGGAGGGTGCATTTTTGTTTTTTTTTTAAGTATCAAAGTAGGTGAAAATAGAGGTACTACTTTTTTTTTCAGAAAGACAAAAGTAATTACAAATAGAGGAAATGTATCTTCACCCTCATAGTTTGCAGATGTATGCATTTTCACTCCTAATGTTGTAATGTTTTAGTGATGTAAATATTATTGATCATGAAAGCATTTTTCCAATGAAAACATGTACAAATGTTACTTCATTACATCACATAATAAAAAAAAAATTATTATTTCCATTTCATTACTTTAGTGTGTCTTTACATAAACTGTTTGTCTTATAAAAACTGAGATGAACTAGAAAAACAGTGAGTGACTGTTTTATATTGTATCTACAAGATATTATAAATGCCCTGGGTAGAACTAAATCTTCATGTGACAGCATTTTCTGTATGATTTCATAAGACGTTGTTATTCTAATTATATTTTACACTCAGTGGGTGTAACACAAGAGTGTTTCCTTGAGAGACAAATATTGGAAATGTGAATAAATCATTATGTTTATGTCATCAAAAATGATATTCAGGATTATCAGGCTTATGGCTGAACCTATGCAGTTGTTCAACACCTAGCTTTTCCAATATTGCTATTTCTAGTAAAACTCTCTCTGGGACAATTCTGCCAAATCAAACAACCCCAAATATTCCTATGGACCAATGAACTGGACATAGTAATGATGATGGATAATTTGCACTGTGCATTGTAATTATTTAAATTAACAGCACTGATATTGAAGTTCTAAACATAGTGCCAAGTAAAGGAACAATAGAATCTGTTGCAGCCACTGGCACTGTCCAAAAATGTCCAAAAAGATGCATAAAATTTATATACAAAGAACTGTTATGTAACAAATGACTCAAACATCTTCACTTCTTAATGAAAGAAAATATTTATTCACTGTTTTGCTATATACATATAATACAAAATAACAAAGGTCATAACCAATAATTCCAGCTATGTACAAGTACAATCATCATTTCACAACACCCATCCTACTGAACAAATTCCTCAACCAAACTAGTTCTAACTTTTCATTTGCAATGAATAGATCACAAGAGCAAAATTATCTCTCTGCACAGCTGCACGGGTTTTTGCATAAGTTACCAAATGTTTAGAAGAAACAACAAAACAATAATAACCCATGCCACAGATTTGGGGGGCTTGAACCAATAACAAAAAGCAAATGGATTATTTTGTCCATTGTTACCTCACTGCCATCAAAATTGAATGCCTTGTTTTAATCAGATCACCATTTAGAAGACAACAGATTTATTCTGGTGTTATGTGAGATTGTAAACACATTTTGACGTCCTGGAAATCAGATTTTTGTGAACCTTTGATCATGGTATTTCATGCAAATAAGCCCCCATTACCGATGAAGATCTTTAAGTTCTATGAGATTGATGTCTATGCTGAATTACTAACTTACAGCATAGAGTAAAAACATCTGTATGTTTTGTTTTAGGCGTATCAAATCTGCAAACATGGTGACAATGAGGGCCAAACTGGTCAATTTCTTCAATGGCATAGTGAGATTGTAAATACACATATGTCAATAAATAAACATTGCCATTGATAGAAACTGTATGTAAAACATACAAAACTGGAATATCTAATTTCACTAAGAGGGCATTATAAAGGCCCAAATACCATCTCCATATTATTTTCTACTCTACCAGATGAAACATTAAAGTAATATGTCAAAAGTATCAAAATGAACAAAGGAGGGATAATACCACTAAAACTATTCCTTTGCTATAAAAAGCAAATTTGTCATCTAATATATATTCTCATGGCCTGTATCTGAGTGACAATATATAAGGATAAATACAATGGAAACAGAACAACAGAACAGGTTCTTCCTTTCCCCTTATAGACTATAAATATAACAGCAACATACACAGATTCATAAATAATGAGTATATGTTTTCTGAAACACATTTTCACCCCTTTTTACAAACTATAAACTGTTATGAACATAACATATAAACAGCTATAACAAACACTCATAAATTTATAATTACAAGTATCTTTCAATCCAGTGAACAAAGTAGATACATACATTCTGTATAAACAATTTCATCCTACTACTGAAATATCACTATATAAGGCACCAAATGAAATTGTCATTTCATCCTGTATGTTCAATAGTCAATCAACATACAATTTTTCATAGACATAAGACCAGAGCCTATTAATACTCTGTAAAACAGGAGACATAACTGAATTAAAATTAAATGTACTAGCTGTGGCTGGTATGTCACCAACGATTACACATAAAAGTCATATGGCAGAACTGTTAACCATAGTGAATGAAAGGGGAGGTAAAGGAAAAAACGGTGTTGACTAAATGGACGGACCATGGATAATCTATCACAGAACAATGATGACTCATGACGTCTGAATAAGATAAAACAAAATATCAACAAATTTCAAACAAGAAAACTGTTGTTTTCAAATTAAAAAACGATGGCAAATAATATACTTGGTATTCTCACAAAACAATCCATGTTTACAAAAATAAAGTAAAAAACCAAGTTGATCAATTTTATAATGGGATGATGATGACTTAATCAATTTTATAATGGGAAGAGGGTGGCTGGATCAATTTTATAATGGGAAAAGGATGGCTTGATCAATTTTATAATGGGAAGAGGATGACACTGTGCAACATAAAATCTGATGCTATACT
Source organism: Peronia peronii (assembly GCA_039654565.1). Lineage (NCBI taxonomy): Eukaryota > Metazoa > Mollusca > Gastropoda > Systellommatophora > Onchidiidae > Peronia > Peronia peronii. The sequence continues at coordinate 5,677 of JBCEWB010039903.1, read as the reverse complement.
AAACCAAAATCATGAAAAGACAATTAAAAGCAATCCTTTGCTTCTCACAAAATAATCAATGCTTAAAAGACTAAAAGAAAAAGTCTCAAACTGAGTTGATCAATTTTATAATGGGAAGAAGATGACTTTAGACAACACATGAAATCATACACTTAACCAAAACAATGGAGAAAGAATCGACCCTTGGAAGAGAATAATAAATAACATTTAACAATATAAACATGTAGATTTGACTGATAAGAGACGAATGTGAGACATCACACAAAGATCAAATCCTCTATATGTCTCATCATTACATGCACTTATGGCCAATAACATTCTCAAGACTGAAGCAATGCATACATTTACATCTCCATGATACAATACAAAAATCTAAACAATGAAAATATCATATTTCTCTTGCCCTCATCAAGTAATGAATAAGGCACTGAGATCAACTAACTGTGGTCATCGAGTGGCAAGAGCAAATAAATTTTTCTGCATTTTTTAATAAATGATACTGTCATATTAAACACAATGAAATGGGTTTCAACATCTCTATTTAACTGATTTATTCATCTTTTTTTGGCCAAGTTTTTTTACGTAATGCAATATCAATGATTAGGAAATATGCTTGACACATAAAAGAGATTTACTTCAAAGTCTTTTCTGAACAGAGAGTTGCAATGAATTATATAAAAATTCATCATGACACATAAAACTGTGTACAAAATTTACTTACATCAACAATTATCGTAATAGCCATTCTGTCTATATAAAGCCATAGCTATAAGAAACAAACATATTTATATCATAACAGTGAGAAATTTGGCACTTTTGATGGAAAAGTGGAGTTGGGGTATCTATCACAGAGATGGACGGCAGGGCTACATAGTGACTAAATATCAAAAGATTACAAATAATTCAGTTTACACCATACATCCAATTTGATACTCACTGTTGAAACAGGATAAACTCAAATGAAACTATAAATTAACATGTTACAATGACATATAAATTGCTCCAAGATTTTGTTGTCTAGAAAATGTCTGAGTAGAAAGAATTTGTGTGAAGCAATGACATATGAAACTGAATTGTTGAATTAATAAAATATTGGAATGCAATGTGGAATTCTTTCAGTAATAGATATCATTTGGAAGATGATGTGTTCGAATAATGTCTCAGATCCCATGGTGCTACTTGTATGCTACATGAGTTTGGAAGAAGCTGTCTTTTATTAAATACTACTCACTTTCATAACTTTGTTGGGGAAAGACTGTTTTTGCTGGTTTTCGTGTTACAGCCAGTTAATCTCAGCAAACTCTGGGGTTTGGTGAGTCATCATCTCATTCTCCATATGATCCCAAAGATCTATTTTACTCTTTTGATTTGATCTCTCCCCTTTTTTTCAAAATGGCGGCTCTGATATCCACAGAGCTGATTGGCCGTGTTTGTCTCGGAGGACTCTCACCCATGCCAACCAAGTCAGATCCAGAAGATGCCATGGTAACATCCAGATCCGTGGACAACACTGAGGAAGGTGTGCCAGAGCGAGTGGTTTCAAATTCTGCAGTTCCCCCACTCACATTCTGTGGATCAGCTGAGGCAGGAGGCGGATCGATGTTTGTTTCTGAATAATTCGTACTTCCTCTTGACCAGTTGGTTGTTGTTCCACTTTTGTCCGTTCTGCTCTCCATGACATAGTCAGACGTGGTCTTGTGAATGGTCTCGTGTACTCGTTCTTGTGCTGGCTTGTACTTTGAATATGTGCTTAGTCCTTTCTGTTTGGAGGATCGCAAAGGACTTGTGGATGAATATTTTGGAGGTGAACCTGTCCTGGTGGATCCAGATCTGGTTTGAGTGCTGGATCTAAAAACACTGGGAACAGAGCTAGACCAGCTGATGCTCGATGCGGAGAACGAAGATACTGGTGGCTTCCACTGAACAGTTTTGGGGATTGACCTAGAAGGTGAAGTTCTGACCGGGGAATCTCGCAGTGACTGACTGCATGAAGGCGAGCGGCCGCGTGTAACCAGTGAATTGATCCTTCGTTGTCCTCTCACCAGATGGTCCCTGGCGTATTCAGTGAAGGAAGTCACTCGTGGTGAGCTTGTTTGTGATGGTGCAATGTCTCTAGAGCTGCAAATATATAAGTTTTAGCATGATTACTTCAATATCTTTCATTAAATGAGAACATAAAATTCATAAATATGTGCAGTCTAAAAGCCATGTATGATTTCACTATTGAGCAAACCAATAATTTGTTACCACAAAAATAAAACAAGAAGAATATTTCTGTTCTATTCTATTCTGTTTCATGTCTGAAGATTACAGGTAATTGGAATTGTCTGCACACAACATATTATGGAGAAACAAAAAAACAAACAAACAAAAAACACTGTCAATTCAAAAATGAATTTTACTCACAATCGTGTTCTAAATTCAGCAGAAGAAGATGTTTCTGAGGAGATTGATGTTGACTGGCGAGCCTGAAGGAAATGAAAGAAAAATTTATTTTTTTTGTCTAATTCCTGCAATATGTTATGAGGGATACTTGGACTATGTACCTCTGCATACTATAATCAATTTATAAAGTTAATCATATTGAACAATTGCTTAAAAAAATTAATCCTGTTTCCCAAATTGATATCAAATGCACAAAACCAGTGTAACATTTTTGTTGGGGGTTCTTTTTTCAAATTCTGCCTATCATACTGAATGAAAAAAAATAGAATAGAATATTTGTCAACAAGTTTACAAAATGTAAAATCAAATGTGAACATTCAGTTTAATAGCCACAGTACTTACTGGTGATCTCCCCTTTGATCTTGTGGGAGAGCTGCTGCTATAGACAGGGCTTCTGAATGATAGAAGAATTCACATAATCATAATAGTAATAAGATTTTATGTTGAGATAATACATTGTGTCATGACTATCCTACACAATGGGTTACTAGTTCTTCATGAATGTCTTTTAATAACAATGAACAGAAAACAGAAAAGCACCCAGTTACTAAGGAGATAAAGATAATGTTTAAGTCTTATGACCAGTTTCTATTTTTAATCTCATTTACACTTGGGCCAATTTCAAATGCTTTTTTCTATAACTGCAAATATATATAATGACTCTGCCGTAAAACTTGAATGAAAGAACTAAATGAAAGCACAAACAAAATTGTTACATTTATTTTAAGCATCAGCACAATCTAATGAAAAAAACACAGGAAGACAGACTGACCTTTCCACTTTTTTCAGCTGTCTCCTCTTATCATCCAGCTGTTTCAAGGCTTCTCTGGCTTGCTCAATCTGCTGTTGATTTTGTCTGCGAATTAGATTGGATTCCTCAATGAGTTGATCAGGATTCAGATCCCTGCTGGAGTAGGCATTCATCACATTAGTCCTGAAGTCAGAGCTGATGTTGCTCAGGACTGGTTCAGCACTGTGTGGGCGTGGCACCTCCAGCGGGAGTGGGCTCCATCTCGTCCAGGTGGAGGTGTAAGAGTGAGATGATGATTCTGACCGCTGGCTGGGGTGTCGTCGAGATCTGGAAATTGTGTACATGCTTGGGGACTCAGACCTGGCCGGGGAGTAAGAGGCAGCTCTGTATGCCCAGTAGGAGTCGGGACTTCCCTGAGAAGAATGTGGCGACATGGAGTGACGTCTCATTTCCGCCATTTCTCCTGCTGATGTCTGAACTATCTGACGTCGTAGGTTAACCAAATGGTTCTTTCTCTGAGATGGTGTCATACGCCTAGATAGTGAGTCAGTTGAAAAGTATGAATCATTGACAGACATCTCATCCAGTGATGATGAAAACGAATGCTTGAATGGACTTTGGCTTCTTGCCTTCATCTTTTCACGTTCATGTCTGCATTGCTCTCGTAACCGCTCCAGCTTAAATGCTTCAATATCTGCCCGTCGCTTCATATTCATGATGTCTCGACCACGAGTTCTCCTGCGACCACGAGCACCACTCTGCCTTCTTTGATGTGTTTCCAGACAAGCTTCTATATCTTTCTTGCTCCTGGAAAACTGTGACTTGTACTCTTCCAAATACTCCTTTGTCACTTTCATCAGAGTTTTTGGATGTGAGGTTTGAGTGTCCTCCCTGCCCCAGGCATCTTCTAAGGTGGCCAGCAGGGTATCTGTCTGTCCAATGCAGTAATTCAGTTTTGCCTCTAGTAACTCAATGGTAAGACTAGATGGCAGGTAATGAAGAGAGAGAAGCTCTATGATCTCAATTCTCTCATGGTGAAGTCTATCAAGTTCTCTCTGAATCCTGGACATTTCACTGCTGCCACCTTCAGACATATAGGACAGACCTAGTTCATTGGTATGCATTGAGGTGTCTTCCAAAGAACCAGCACTGGTATTGGGGAAATCTATTGAGTCTGTTTGAGTGAAGTCATCAGAATTGCTCACAGTGACCTCCACGCCTGTGCTCACCATGTGACGGACGTGAATAGTGGACACCGAAAATGCTGAATCTTTGTCGTCATCAAGGATAGCTTGAAGTGTGAGCGGAGACACACTGGCATCTCTGGAGATGGTGCTGGAGCTGTCATCATGACTTGTGGATTCCCTGGATGTTCTGTTGACAATATCTGATGACATTCTGATGAGTTCTGCTGTTCTGGAGTCATACAAATCATCAAAACTTGTTGATAGTTGTGCTGATGCCCCATCAGTCTGTGTGTTTGTGTTCTCACTCGTGACTCTTGTTTGCTCTGTTTCTGACACTAGCTTGAATGCACCTCTAGCATGGTCAAACAAAGTTGTTGTTGGGGGCATAGCTGATCTTCCCAGTTCTTCTGGAATCTTCAGCAGTAGACCGTCTATGTCACTCTCATCATCTTCAGAATCCTCAGACTGTACAACAATTCTCACATTTGTTAAATTATTCACCTGAGTTGAGCCAGAATCATTCAGTCTCATAGCCTGAGTTGAAGATGATGTCCTTGTTTCTACAACTGAAGAAACAGTGGTAACCTCCCTAGGTAAGCGTGGGCTTTCTTGCAATGATAGCTGTCTTTTTACATCTAGAGCTGTTTCATCTCTCACTTCCACTGGTCTTATTCTGTTGGTAATTTCTTCAACTGTTTCATTATCTGTTCTTCCCACAATGTGTGGAGGTGAAGAGACTTGGCTGAAAGAAGCAGGACTGGTCCCAGCACTGCCACCCACTGAGCCATTTCTGGGAACCACTGTCACAGGGGATTCCCCACTGGAGGAGTCAGATTCAAAAACAGTTTTTGGAGAACTACGACCTTGTACCATGGTGATGGTTGGTTTGGACTTTGACTTTCTCTCCCGTGATCTCTCCAACAACTCCATCATTTTGGAATGCTCATTCTTGAGTTTTTCAATTTCATTCAGAATTTCTTGGTTGGAAATATTCAAGTTTGGGACTTCCACTGTGATATTCCTGCGCCGTGAAAGGGGTGAGCGTTCACGTCCACTTTCACTATCTCTTTCAATATCCAGCTCAACTCTCTGTCTTGAATCAGTAGTTCTGGCTTCTCTGGACCTCCTGTTTCTGGCCATGTCATGATCCACAATATCTGGGTTTGCCAGGGTGTGAACATACAGAGCAGGGCTGGACTGGGAATGATGCAGCTCTCTCAAAGGTCTGGTAGCCATGGGTATGAATGTGGACACTGGTGGGGTACAGACAATGACTTGGCTCCCTCCCCCTGGA
>JBCEWB010039902.1:21299-31700 GCA_039654565.1 Peronia peronii | reverse complement strand
GACTTAATTCCTGGCCTTTGCCTGATAATTGGAGATAAAAAAAGTTAACATTTCATAAAACTTAGCACAATTTACCCATTTTTGGAACTAGCGTTATCCTCTCTTTGACAAAAGATATATTATTGAAAAATATACTACCCAAAAATTCAGATTTTCATCTCTATGTTTATACTTTGTCTTAATGTTTCATATTCCTCTATTGTACATATCAGTGTGTTAAAATACTGCACATTTTCACAATGTCACAGCAGTTAGCTCGTGCTCCCCGGCGGGCCAGTGGTAAACTGTGACTTGACCTCTTAACCCCGGCCGCCCCGCTGACACGGATCAAACTAAAGGCACACTCGTGCACAGCCATGTGCGCTGCAGACGCAGTAGCTACCCAATCAAGCCAAAGTCAGTGTTGTATTGGGGAATGAAAAATTGATTGCAACGAAGGGGTTTATTATGACCACAGCATGATCTGCTTTTTCTTTGGCACATATCTTGTCATATAGAATCGAGATCTAGCTGTTAGTTCTAAATTTAGTGATAGAAGCAGTCAACAGTTGAAAGATATTTTGAGCCTAGATCTCATTGAAATATACCAATTCATCAGCACAGCGAAACAAACTTCTATTAATGGACTGAACGTCACGCCACACCAGCAATATGATGAGTATAAGGAATGGACGCATGTCTCTGGAGGCAAATTCTGTTTGCACTTCTCACAATTTGTATTAAATCGCAAAAGAAAATCTGTGCTTGCTGCACATGAAGATACTGCAAAATATATGGCCAATTTGAAATGCCCACTTGATGATCCAGCAGACCACAATTTGAATCATTGTACTGTGAACATTGAACATAATTTTCTGAGCCTATGTTTGACAACCAATCCTCCTTTTTCTGTTTTTAATCATTATGTAGTACACCATTTTTTGCAAACTCATGTGGCTGGTTGAATAGACTTTCCTAAGCCGCAGGAGACTTAAAAGTTAAATTGTTTAACTTTGCATTCGTGTAGGGGTTTGGCAGGCTGAGGTACAGTAAAAAGTGTTCAGCTATATCAACTTTATTCATCATGACTTTTGATAAATGCAGTGACATCGGTTTTTCGTCCAGTCAATTTAGCTTGTACTTGTTGTCTTTGTATTATAATTATGGAGAAAGAATTTGAAGATAATCCATGATAGCAGTGCCCTTTTATAAAAATTATTCAGATTAATTACTAATCCTATTATCTGTCGTTAGATCTAAGTTAATAAATGCTCACTAATGAGCTGTGCAGACTATTATCTGAAAACGTTACAAAAATCTGTTGTAATTCGTAAGTTCCACTTTTCCAGCATTTTTTGGTTTTGAAAATGGCATTTTTCTTGGATCACAGCTATATATATGATCTATCCAACAATGAATAGATGATGAGTTCACCGAAATGAACAATAAGAAAATTTAGGACCTGATTTGAAAAACACTTTTTATTCAGATGATATTGGTTTCATGCACAACTATTGAGATAAAACTTTTTAAAAAAAACAAGATATTCAACGAAATCAGCAGAATTGATCCATATGTCTTGCGCCCAGGGCAACTGAGTCCGGAAGTCGCGCCGAGAGATTTGGAGTTATGGCTGTTTTTTTAATATTTTTCGACAGAGATACCAAATTTTTTTGTTTTCCAGAAAACAAAAATTCAACCTTTTCTAACCCGAAAAAATAAATTTAGTATCTTAGTCGGAATTTAGTTAAAAACGGCCGTAATCTGCAATCGCCAGGAGCGACTTCCAACTCATTTGCCCTGGACGCAAGACATGTTAGTCACTGTGCATGGGACATCACACAACTTAGCTATCACAAGTTTTTACAAAAAATCTGTCATGACATCATGTACAAAGATGACCTCATGTTTCATGTGGACTTACCAACTCCTTGGAGCGGACCAGGACATAGAACAGCTGTCTCTCGTTGTTGCGCCAGTCCATGGACAGAAAACGACGATTGACCAAGGTCAGGGGCTGATCACCTGGAGGTGAACACAGACAGTCAATGAATAAGATAAAATGTCCTGTTGTTTGCCTTAACACTCTGTGCTTTTATATGATGTCAGTAGCCTATGGGTGGGTTGTCGGACTCAAGATCTAAAAGTTTCATGTTCCAATCCTGACTGATCCCGAAATTTTGCCCTTCAGACAATTTACACACATTTCCTGACTTAACCTAGATTAAAATAGGTACGCAACTATAGACAGTGAATGATATTGTTAGACTAATAAAGATTTGAGCACCTAAAGGCCATCCACCGTTAAGCTTCCCAAAAAGCTGGGAACGTATGAGCGTCTCCACTGTGTCTGCTGCAGTAATAACAAATTGAATATGATTATATGTTTGTATTTGAGTTTGCATATTATACAGGGACAAGTGCTACATAAATGCCCTCTATTATTATTATGGTCAGAACAACTGGCACATGTCAATAAATGAGCATATAGAATCTTTTGTCAAAGATATATGTCTGATTTACTTCTTTCACCAAGCATGAAGATAACTTGGATGAATGTAACACATGTACTAGCATCCTTTGTAAGGCACTTGCTATTACTTTGTACAATACTAGTAGAAAACCCATGGCCTCCATGGGAGAATTTTTAAATACAGCCCTGCGGCTTAAAGTGTACGGCAAAGCATGAGCACCTCAATGCTGATATTTTTGGTTGATGAAACTGAATGTTACTCAAAGAAAACGTGTTTTGAACGGGTCATACTATCAAACCTACAATTCGGATCAAGCAGCCTCGCGAGTTTAATATTAAATTATTATCGCATTTTCAGAATAACGTCAAAGATAATAAGCTTTTTTTGGGTTTATGTACATAAAAACACGGATCCATATGCAACAATGTTGTGTGCCAGATTTCAGATGGATCCATTCAACAGTTTTTGAGTCCATAAGCCTATTGGGGTTTTCTTGCAATTTTAGAATATAGATATGCTGAATGATGAGGATATGCCTGACTGTGTCTGCACATTACCTTTGTCTTCCAATCTCTCAGCTCCCTTGATCCCCGTACCCTCCAGCGTGACAGGCTTGATGAAAAAAGTGGGTGTGGCCTTGTCTCTCTCCACTTCAGCAGCCTGGAAACCCATCACTGGGGACATCGGCACCGCCTTCTCCTGCGACTGAAACATCCAGCATTAACATTGCACTTAGAAATTCTATCAATTCTAAACACACTACACAATGCCAGTGATGTTTCTCTCAATCATGGATGCCAATCAGATTTTCGAGAAAAAGTAGAAAATGTTTTATTCTTTACTTTTCCTAGCCATTTTCATGCAATCACTTGTCAAATTTGAAGTACCTTTTCTTTGAAAAACTCATGGCTTGCAAACAAGCTGGTGCCAGCCAAAAACGTTTATTATTTCTCACTAAAGGGAAAGTTTCACATTCCGGTTACTCAATGAGGCCCACTATAAGATATTTCTAAGATAATGAACCTCATGTTGTATGGTCTAACTGTTTTCAATCTCAATACAACTGTATGTGTCTCTATTCAGAGAAAGTCTCTTAATCTGACAATATCAGAGGCGAAAAGATGGCAATGACTGAACTAAATATAAATAACCCAGTCCATAGAGACAAAATTGAAATACTGATCTGTCTCAAAATTTGATCAATACAAAACATATTTTCACAAATATCTCTGTAATCTATCACAATTAAAAAAAAAAAACAAAAACAAAATATTTTAAAAAGTTCATATCACAACAAAAACTCAATAAATCGAGATCTATAAATTAATTTAAAAATAAAAAAAAAAGAAGATGATCAAATCATATATGACAGATGTAATTAATCTGATGTGCAATTTTTCCTGTTAATGGAAAGGAAAATGGCTGTACCTGATCTTGGCAGATCAAAAACAAAATGAAGTACCCATTACTCTTAAGAGCCAACATATTCACTTTCAAAGTGAACTCCTGTTGTGATTTCACCATCAGTAAAATATGTGTTTCTCAACAAAATTGACTGTGATATCCGATTCATTTGACTACGACATGCACACAAATTTAAGAAAAGTTTCAATATGATTTTTTTGAGCTCCTGGCCTGACCTTGGAAGGGAGAGAGTCAAATCCGCTGTCCACACTGGCAGGTCGCAGATTGTCCAGGGATTCCACCAGAGTGACAGTCTCCGAGCTTGAGGGCGTTTGTAGTGATGTCGAAGGGAGAAGTGGCATGTTGGCTGACTGAACCGCCATTGTCTCAGAGTCTGAAACAGCGAAATAAAATATGGTTTCATAAGCTTCCTGTAGAATTAAAATTTTTAAAATTACAACTGATCTAAAAACGACAAAAAAAATAATTAAAAAAAAAAAACACTTGACAGAGCTTACTTGCTGACCATCTCTTATCACTGTCTTGAAAAAAAAAAATCTATGTCCGTGTTGGTGCAATCTTAGACAAACTGCATTTTATTCTAAGAAAAGTTCAGACCAAACCAAAAACACTTGCATACATTTGGTTCTGGGAAAAGTGAAGACCACAATGCCAATATAAGAGGTGAGCATTTCTGAAAACTGACATATGAAGTTTAGAGAATCAACATAAAATATCTTTCTTATAGCATTAGACCAGGACCAGATTCTGCAGTGTTGAACAGATAGTGTTTAAATTCTGAGCAGTTTCTCACCTGTCAGGCTGGCTCCTGGTCCGTCCCCACCTTCTTCCCCGACCTCCTGTGTCTGTGGGTCTGACTGGTCGCCTGTCAGTGTGCAGGTGCTGCTGGCCGAGGATAGGCTGTCCAAGCTGTTCAGGCTGGAACTTGACTGGCTGAGAGAGCTGTTTAGATTGGAGGAGGGTGCAGAGCTGGAGTGTTTGCCAGCTGTAGATGCTCCTCCCCCATCTCCTGATCTCACAGGTGGTTGGAAGATGTTGACGGAGAACCTGACCATAAGAAGAAAAGGAAAAAAGTAAGCCATGCATCTCCAGATTTGAAGAATAGTCCGAGTGACTGATACAGACTGTGATGGTGAAAAAATTTATGTACAATAATTATTTCATGAAACAACCAGCTGCTAAAACACTGGGTAGCAGAAGAATCATGATAACAATAACAGCATTTACATAGTGCTCATTCTCTCAGCTACTTTTACCCCCACAAACCAAAAGAAGATACTCAAAAATCCTCTCAGCTTCCCAGGAAACATACCTGTTAGGTGCTCAACTCTTTATGAATCAGTCGGATCAAATGCTTGCATGATCATTTTTTTCACTTTACATGGACAGATTCATTTTCTGTACACTCTGGCACATTTCCAACATGATGAGGTGCAAAGCAATAGGCACAATGCTTGTGCTTATGAACGTCATACTACACAGTCTGTGAAATCTTCATACACCACTGGTCAAGTTTCCACTATTGACCTAAACCATAAAACACTTACAAATGGCTCAGACAATGAAAGAGTAGACCTTGGATTCAAAACCAGAAAACAGCTTTTGGTGGATCTGAAAGCTATTTGATCACAGGTACAGCTCTCAATTTTCACCTCTATTACCATGAGATGACACATTGCCAGTACTCACCTCGAGTATTCTTCCATGTGTTTGACCAGGTAGCCATAGGTGGCACGTGAGGCAGGTAAGGATAGGATGAAGGGACAACCGATGGGCTCGGGAGAGGCACTGCACTGGTTTCGGTGGAGATTCCAATGGCTTTTCTGACAAGTGCTGTCCAAAATAAACATTAAACAAAAAATATATGACATTTTCAGCCATTACAAGATGAAAGCAATGCTCCTTAATTGCAAGTTATTTTCAGCTCCTTTGTTTTGCCTGATCTGATTTGCCTGAGCAATGTCAGGTATAAGTCTTATTCCATTACTATCAGAAAGAGATACCACATAAATGAGGACTGCTATTAATCGCACAAGATGCTGACTGGAACTCTGTGCGTTGACACACAAAAAATTATTGGATTTTTTTTAACCTTCTGACTTAATATCAATGATTATTTGTGTTGCCTGCAACAAGTTAAGGCCAAATTGACTGTAATGTGTATCCCTCTACCATTCCTCCGTATCCTCTTCCCCCTCATCCTCATTTGCCTCTCCTACTCCAAAAGCATTGAATCCGCATTGTTAAATTCAATGATGTCAAGCCCTGGTTTCAAAATAAGCCTGTTCAGTAGAACCTAGATGCACTCTAAATCACAGAAATGCTGAATGACCATAATGGGCCTCAGACTTACTGATCACAGTATCCAACTTTGTAACATTTTGTACATCTTTTCAATGCCAGTGGAGAGCCGTCAGGACAGTTCTTGTGGCAGAATGCACAGCGCACAGGGTACTCGGACGGGAACATGGTTCTCTGTTGAAGAAAGCAAAACTTTACAAAGTTGAAGTCTTACTGTGTGCAACATAGCATTTTGAGACTGACTCCTTGGGACAATCATTCATTTCTTTTTTTTTTTTTTAATTTTATCAAATATATACAGTTAGCTTGTACTCAAGGGGAGAAGTTATTATGATACTTCTAGTATAATTCTGGCACACTTCTCTCGCTTTCTCATAATTAAATTCTGTAAAGATGCATTTCCAACACATGTAAATCAGCTGGTGATGGTGATGATTCTGATTCAGAGTGCCATATACATGTATTTTCAGTAACTACATTTACACCTTTCACATTTACCTATTTGTCAGGTCAGACTCTGTCTGCTACTGGTAAACTGTAGCCCAGTACTATCATGTCGCAGAACCTCTAGCTATAGGTAAATAGCCCCACTGCCTTGTGGGTGTCTTGGGAAAGTCAAAGGCTGAGGGAGGAAACCCTGAAAGAAAATCTGGAGTGGAGCCCCTAAGGCGGTTGGTCGGCTTTCTTCCCTTCCTTCCGTCAACTCCTGCAGCTGTGCTGGTAGCAAACTGTATTGGTTCATCCTTTCCTTTGGACCCTATCAGCAAGTCCAAGAAGGGGAACTTGACGCCCGGGCAACCGCAGTTCCCCATATACCCCCGCCCAGGCTTGCAGCGCAGGGCACTGGAGAGGACACTCCAGCATCATCTTTTTCAGTCTTAGCGCTACACTATCGTCTCTCAAGACGAACAGATGTCGACGACATTTACACCTAGAGAACATTCTATCTTACGCTTACATGCATATTCTGATAAGTTAAACAATTGCCAAGGTACAGGTAAATTAAACAAAAGACATGAAAAAAAGGGCACTGACCTGCATAACTGGAATCTCCAGAACTTCTTCTCCTGCCAGCTCGGCAGATAACAACTCACAGCTGCTCCGGACACAGAGACAGAGAGAGAGAGAAGGCAACAATCAGAAACCTTCATTGTCTCACATCAGAGGAAGTGATAGGACTCAGATTTAATGACAGCAAACATATTCAAAAGACTTAAAAACTTATAAAGCTCTTGGAAAACTAAATGTTAATTTCACAAAAATTTGAGCAGGAGGGAAAAATTTCTTCATAATATCCACTCTCAGATTCTCCAAGCACTTTACAAACGAGTTAAAACAAGACAAGATTTTACAAAGCCTGTTTTTTTTGGCTGTCCATCTTCTGCTGCCACTGCCCTGTTATCAGATATGAAATTTATATCTTGCTTTTATTCGATCACATTGCTATATAGTTATTAAAATTCATGAAAACAGGAGAATTCTCCAGACAAATAACCAAACCACTCACACAATGATGAGATCTTTTTGTTCCACATTTACTAGAGAGGCTTCATTAACAAAAAACTTATGGATCTTTCCTCTGTACGCCTCAAAAGCTCGCATCTGTCATATGGAAAGAATTGGTTAGTGGAGTAATTGTGACATAATGCATGGGCTGTAAGCGAGTGATCCTGCTAAACTTCTGTTAATGTTATAAAGCAGACAAAATGGGCAATCGTTGCATATTTGATACAAGGTAAGTGAAATCTTCTCTCTCCAGTGAGATTCTAGATCTATGACTTAGTCATTAAATCCCATACAATATACATTTTCACACCAAGTTTTCAATCTCCAGATTCACCTGACACAACATGACTGCTTTTCCAAAATTTCTACAGATTGGTCATGTTAAAAAATTTAAAATTCACGGTTTAAGTTTCATGTTGAAATCACTTGTAAGCTTTGCAATCCCCTGAATGACCCTTAAATAAGCTGAAGTGCATACTGAAGATAAGAAGAGTTATTTTTTTACATAAAAACAAACAACTACCAATTACAAATCATTTTCTCATCAAACTAAAAGATAGCTTCTAGAATGATAATCCTCTCCCCACTGATGATGATTCTCATTTGAACAAATTACCAGGATCAAACCAGCAGAAAAGTTCATTTATTAAAATGAAGAATGAAAACATGTCTGTTCACTGAGGGGAGAAGTGTTTCACTTACATCACAGGGTTTGACTTTGGTTCTCACTGACAGCTCCTCCAGTAATGTTCTGATGGTGGCATCGTGCGGCACCTGGATCTGATACTGAGACAACAGTTCACTTGTGAATATCGTCAGTGGATTCATCAGCTTCACCACATGCAGCTTATATATGTCCAAATCTTGTCGTCTTCTATGATACTTGAGCAGTTACCAATTTTGGAATCATAGACCAGTTTTGGCTAATCAGTAACTAAATTATGTGACATGACTACAATTATCTGATTCCAAGACATTCTGAATGCTGGGATTTGATGGGAAGGGATTAGAAATAAAATCTTTCCACAAAAAAAAAAAGAAAGAAAGAATTAAAGAATTCAGTTTAATATTGCCATTTTTTATTTTCTTATTATGTGTGATTTCTGCTCTTCTGTCAAAGATATTTCGAAACAAACATGCTATGCCTGACGAGACGAGGACTTACCCGCACTGGTTTCTTGTATGATTCCTTCCACATGAAGATAACTGATATGATCTTCTTCTTCTTGGGCAGTGGTACAGACAGGTACAAAAAGGGATCGAATGTGATGCTCACCTGCAAAGAAATATGGCACAAATGATCACCATGCCTGTGATCTGTCATTCACTTCAGATTAACTCTTTTCAGACATATTACTGACCAACTGGCAGACTATGAAACGCTTAAGGATACATTATGATGTATCAATAACTTGGCTCCATCTCAAATGTTTGTGATTCCTACTTGACATGTTGTTGTTCGAGAATCCTGTTTTTCTTATTTTCTTATACAATGCTCATTCAATTTACTTTCATTTGATATACAACATACAAGGCTTATCCTAACACTTCATGATCAAAACAATTTTGTCTCTCGTAACCCCTACTGAGAACATTTGGTCAAAATTCAATTATGTCTGATCCCCATAATTTTCCCATCTGAGAAGAGTTACGGCATTATTTTCTTCTGGAGCAAACAACATTACAAATATCACATTCCATAGTCCAAGAGAGACTGCTGAATGACAAGAAACTGAAGACACACAAACTCAGTGAGGTGGAGTTTTTGTACACAAACCATCATACAAAGACATGGAGCTGAGAGACATGATCACCGACAAATCGTCGCCCCAGAATTAAGTTGTCCTATCTACAACATAAAACACTTGCGGAAGAAGAAGAAAAACATTGATCGCCATCGAGCCATTAGTTAAAAAACAAACAAATAACTAAAGGGACCATCCTTTCATCTTTCACCTGAACCATTCTGATGTAAATCCTAGCTAAAGGATTCGGAGACAACCACAGGACATTTGCGTCTACTGACAGAAGGTCAGCGGGCTATTGCGCATGCATATGACGTCATACTGTGTGAACTATAGGGTTAGGGTTGGAGTTAGGTTTAGGATATATATAATAACTTATTTAAATCGATCTAGATCTTTGCATAAAAAAACAAAAAAATGTCATGTTGACCCGGTTTCCCATGAAAACACAGCTAATTGGCGATTCCGCACATGCATTAGGCCAGCTGATCTTCTGTCTGTAGACGCATGTCTACAGGACTAGTCGTCAAAGTTTGAATGAGTGGAAATAAGGGCGGGGTTATCTCCCTGCCTATACATTTTCCTTGAGCCATACAAACATTTCTGTGGCTAGAGTCAGTTGGTGAACTTAATTTTACCTCACCACAGCGCATACCAACGGGCAAACAGAATATTAGATATTGTAAGGGTCTGAAATGCTGAAGATTTGTGATTTTCTATTGTAAATCTCACAGTCTTCAACAAACAGTGAAAGGTGACCAGCAAATGGATATTTATTTCTAAGTTCTCTAGTTCCAGAAAAGGATTACTTAGGTAAACTTGAGCTTTCTCAAAATGGATCAACCTACTTTGTAGTCTGGCCTGTTCCCCCCCCCTCTGACCTTTACCAGCCCCTTTTAGGACTTTTTATGAAAACTTAGCAAAACAATGCTGAATGGGTGAGGGGGGGGGGGGGGGGGGGGGGGGGGGGG
>JBCEWB010039902.1:2982-21289 GCA_039654565.1 Peronia peronii | reverse complement strand
TCCCCCCCCCCCCCCCCCCCCCCTCATTAACAGGACATGCAGCCGTCGTCCAACACGTGTTTGTAAACTACAAGTATATCAGAGAAGTGCACAAGTACTATACAGCAGTGTTTTTTTTTTGCATTCGTGACCCCTTACCCAAAAGTCTGAAACCCACTTGGCCCTCTACTATCAGCAGTTTGAATTACATATGATTTTTTTGTGGCTGCATTTGCAGACACATGTACCTACACATGTACATACACAGGCACATACACTCACATGCATGCATACAGAAATTCCCAATATCATCTAATGACACTTAACCATAGTAACATATTTTTTTTTTTTTTTTGCACCGAATCAACATTTTTTTTTAAATGTAAGAGCATAAAAAATGTAACTGATGAGTTGAAGTTAATTTTATTCCATGCCACGCCCCTGACCAAGGCTTTGAGATCCACCGGTTGGGAACCTCTGCTCTAGAGTCATGGTCACATAAAAGCATGATGTCCAAGAGTGTTGCCTTGCCTTACCTTGCCACACTTGGGGCAGACCAGCTTGGATTTGTACTGTCCCTGGAACAAATCCATCACCACAGAGTCGTTTCTCTCCTTGTACAAGTCCCAGGCTTCTGCAGCTACTACCTGGGGGATGATAAGACACAAAAGAGGTCCATCAGTTGAACTAAATAGTTTCTAGAACATTCCACTTTGAAAGGCTTTTATCTGAATAACATACTTTATAACTAAAGATTTTAAACGAACTTATGTGGTATCATAATTGTTCCTCTTCTCAAAAATACTTGACTGCGAATAAGAAAAACTGCAAAACTTTGTCACCGTTTGTTACACTTTTATCTTAATATACAGAATTGGAAACTGAAAAAAGAAAACCAGTTTTCAATTTCTCTTGGTATGATATTGAAACTACAAGTGTCTGGATTTCCAGAGAAATAAAGCGATTTTCAATGAATGGTCCATCTCCTAAACAGTTCATCAAGTCCTACCTCATCTGGTCTTCCATCAGAATCCACTGTCTCTGTGTAGCGTTTGTTCTTGATGCGATTCAAATCCTGGAAATTTGCAAGAAGGAAACATAATATTTTTAACTCTACAACATGGAAAAGCCTTGAAAAGATGGGAAGTGCAATCTACTGCAAAATGAAACTGGTTCTCAAGGATCTCAATTTCTTAGCAATAATTTCTTGTGTAATGGCAAGCCATGAATATTAAAAGATATCAATGAAAGAGTTCCAAAGGCAGAAAAATCTAAGAAACAGTTGCAGACAAAACTGTAACTCTTGCAGAAAAAGCATTAACGATACTGCCCACAAAGTGATGACAGATCCTGGTCATGAGTTTCTCACCTCATGAAGTCCATCCAGTAGGAAGGCCAGAAACTCATGGGCATCATGTTGTGCATAGCCAAAGAACTGGGGATTTTTCTTAGAAATCAAGTCCTGAGGAAGAAATGGAATAGAAAGTGATGCATCTGTGTATTAGTGTATTATAAGAACAAAATATTTATACATTTCCTGCCTGTCACTGCCCCTGCTCAACAACAACAACAACAACAAAAAATCAAGACATAAACAAATGAGACGCGACACAATGAAATCAGGCGCTTGTCAAACTGAGGTGAACGGAGAAATCATGTGTTTTTCAACAGTGAATGAATTTTAACATTTTTTTTTTCTTCACAGACCCCTTCTATATCAATCTAAAAATGCATTTCAGAGTTAAATTTGCTGAAATTGATTGAGTAAAAGCCCCAAAATTGTAATTTAGTGGCATGGTCCAATAAGGATAAAGAAGGAATTATTAGAAGTGATCAGCCATTTTCTTACTAAATTCAGCTGCAACAACAAGTCTTCTCGATTTCTACTTTAGGTAGAGCAAACATTTTCTCACACACAGAAAGGAAACTGAATAATCTTCACAGTAATACCAGTAACTCCATATGCTAAAATTTAACAACAGCCTATTTCATCTCAAATGCCTTCAACAGAAACTGGCTGGTAGGTCACAAAATTTGGGCATTTCCTGCAAAATGCAATCATATCAAGAATATCATGACAAACAACTACAGTGGTGATGGATTAGTAGAGAGCTCAGGATCTTTGGCCATGATCAACAAGGACCGTCACAACCAGTACTAAGCTACAAAATCAGGAATGGTCCAAAACGGAGAGATTTGTGTTGATACTGCTAACTCAAGACAAAAAGATTGAAGACAGATGATCTCCTCTCACATCACACTGACCTTGAGTTTGCGCGGCTCCCAGCAATGTTTGCGACAGGACCACAGCCAGCGCAGCAGGATGCCAAAGGTCGTGGCCAGAAGGCCTTTCATACCTAACGGATTGTCAGCATTGATCTCATTCTGAAATCTGCCATCTGTGGATTGACAGATAATGTCAATAATGCTGACTCTATTCTATTTTTGGGCTTTTGAGTCTTTGACAAATGCTTGATTTTTTTTTTTTTTACATCCAGTTGAAAACAAATCAATGCTATGGGAGGAGTAAAGAGCCTTATTTCATCTGCCATTGAAGTTATGATTTATGTTTTCTCTACTTACACAATGAAGCACTGGAGCTTGTTCTGTGGAAAACTTTCCACTCAATGAGTTTGACTTTTCTGGAATTGACTGTAAGTAATTTTATCTGAAAATGAACTCCCTGGTATAAAACAAAACTCAGGAATCACATACGACTCAGCCACATTGGAACAAATTTTCTTTTCTTCTGCCAATTTAACTTTGATATGTGATATCTTTTGCTAGAATTTTAACCCCAGTAGTGCCAAGCCTCTGACATAGACATCTCAGTATCTCTCCTCTTTCAACACTAAACTCATTGCATTCTGGACAGCAAAATTGTTACTACCTTGCGAAAGAATAGAAAATGTACTATTTGAATACCAATAATCTATTTAGTCATCCAAAGTTTCATCACTGATGGGCTTGGCAATTGCTGGATTAATCTTTTCATGCTAGACACCATCACATCCATTTGACCATCTTCCTCCAAGCCTTGAGCCCAAGTACCAACAACTGAGTGGATGTTCTACTAACTACTCACCTAGAAAGTAATCCCTGAACTCTCTGGTGTTAGCCAGCACCTGGAGAACACAGTTCATGAAGCAGGTGTTGCCCAGGTTGACAAGGCCAGCAAAGCCGGGGGGAATCACCACCTCCAAGGCCTGGTTGTTCAGTGGAGGAACTCGGGCTGTGGGTTTCTGAAACAGAACGAGGACATATACATACAATTTCTGTCCAGAAAATTCACAGGGCAGAACTGAGGCACTGTAT
Organism: Peronia peronii; assembly: GCA_039654565.1. Taxonomy (NCBI): domain Eukaryota; kingdom Metazoa; phylum Mollusca; class Gastropoda; order Systellommatophora; family Onchidiidae; genus Peronia; species Peronia peronii. The sequence goes on along the minus strand of JBCEWB010039902.1, from coordinate 17,995 downwards.
GATAATGAAAGAAAATGCTCGTTCCTTCCTAATATCCTAACTGTGCATCTAAACCACTAAAGTCTCTCTTCTTCTGTATTTACTGATTACCAGCGCAAACTAGTAGCTGTCACACTGATCAATCACCTTGGTGTCACAAACTTGATATTTCACTCATAATTCTTAACGCTTTCAGTGATGATAAACTATCTTTGCAACCATTTTGATACAGAACAAAGAGAAAAAAAAAAGAGACTGAAATTGTCCAAAAACCCTCAGGAGTCAAAGGCAAGGATCATGCAATTTGAGGTGAATTTGCTTATAAGACAATCTGTGTAACTCAGATGGTAGAAGAGAAAGATGTACTCACACTGAGATCTTGTGAGTTGTAAGATTTCAGTTTGATGGTCTCCTGCATGAAGGAACTCCCGCTGGGCTCCAGGTCGTCATACTGGCTGTCGCTAGTGGAAGGGAACAGTCTCGGACTGTGGCCCTTGTCCCTGATGTCAACATCCGACAGGTCATCGTCAAACATCACCTTGGATGGTTTGGCCTTGACCTCTGGCTCGGGGGCTGCTGAGGCAGTGGTGGGTGTGACTCTTGCCATTGTCTCCACACCTGATGTAGCTGCACCAGTGGAACCAACTGACGGTGTAGCTGAGATGTTGAGTGGAAGCCAGGTATCCGACTTAGAGCTGGTGCTGGTCTCAACTTTAGAAAAATGGCAAAATAAATCCATTAATACAAGCCTTCTGTGTTCGCATGAGAGAAATATTTCTTTTCTACTTTTTGTACTACTTAGCACTCAGTGCCCATCACAGCAAAAACGATTCTATAGAAATTAGGACTGGTGTTCCTTTTTTTTCTATTTTGTTCTTTCTTTTTAGTATATTTCTGGTGATCAATGCCTATTACTGAGATAAAGTTATTCTTTGGAGATATTAGCACTACTGATACATTCGTTTGCTTAACTAAGTACATTTGGGTATTTATGAAATATTTAACTTCCTGATGCACTGAAATATCCATAAGTACAAATGTCAAACTTTAAAATATGTTAAAGGTATTTTTCAGTCTTGCAAAGTGCTTATTTAAGAATTAAAAAGGATTTCAGAATTTCTTCGCAAAGATTCATTACTTTTTAATCTGTTCTAAAGATTTTCAATCATTTCAGCTTAATGAAACAACTACATGATTTGCCTTATTTAACAAATAATAAGCAAAAAAAAAAAAAAAAGAATTATTGCAGAAATCAAATTTCAGTATGTACCTTTCCTGATTGGAGCTTCTAAAGATGCCCATCGGTCAAGTGAAATCTTCCGTAAGGCAATTTCAATTGTGCTTGGTTTCACCTTATATTTACATTCCTCTGGCTTGATCTCCTGTCTAGGAAATGCACACAAACATTTGTGACAAACTGCAGACATATTTCAGAGCCAAAATTCTAAAATCTTTATGTTTTGTCACTGACAAAAAGTAATAACACTGCTGAGAATCCCATGGCCACTGATCGAAATCAGGCATGTCCAAAGTCTGGCCGAATGAGTCCTGTGAGCAGATTTCATCTGGCCTGCAGTCTCATCCCATTAAATCAATTCAGACATGGATTTTTTCAGTACGGCTGTTTACTGTAGTCGAGATCTCAGTTTCATCCTTCACATTAGTGAGGCAAGTTATTCTTGGATATCATTTGCAATACAAATTTCATAAATAGTTCATTGATTATTTTAATATTTATGGTTTAACTATCTAACTACCACGAGCCATGTTTCACGGCTCGAGCCACTTCCGATTTTGGTGCGCGAGCCCTGTTTCACGGCTCAGAGTGTAAGCCTATGAATTTGGTCTCTAACTGTAAAACATTCTGGCCACAAAACTATCTGGCAACAGGAAATGACCCAGGAAAGTTCATCTAGTGAAAAAAAGATGCAGGAGTTTTGATTTGGTGGATTGTGCCTTGTTATTGTGAGTCATATGTTATTCGTGGAGTGTACTGTGATGTGTATGGAGCCTGGGTCATGGGATAGTCGGCTGTCTAAATGTTTTGTATATTGAAAATGCTAGAGAAATAATAAATCTGTGGGCACAAGAAGGTGAAGAAGGAGAGACAGTCTTAGAATGTCACTAGACCAAGATCTAGATCTAGTGATGAAGGGTTTGATCTATGCATCAACTTAAGTGATGAAATTAACAAAAGTGGGCGTGGTCAGCCAGTTGTGACACTAGATCTATATCTAAGAAAGGAAAAAGACCATCTCTGCAAGTTGTAAATGGTAATAGATTTAGATCTAGACCAGCACAGGCACACTAAGTTTCAATACAGACAGTAACATTTGATGCAGTCTGTATGATACTTATTGATAGTCAAAGACAGTGGTGTTTCTTACTTTTTGACTGTCAGAATTTTCCTCATATTTTGTAATTTAAGAATGGATCTGTATGAAATTTTGTGGATTATTGGTACATGCACTGTGCATATGAAGAAGAAGTTTCAAGTCAACCGAATAAAATGGTACAGAGATCAGTCTAGTGTAAGTTGAACATTTGCGGTTACTTCGCATAAGTATTTTTTCTATGTAATTACATTCTTCCTAAAAAAATCAAATTTTTTTGCATCAAAATTAAATTTCGATTGCAGATTTGTGAGGTTCAACATATTAGCTTTTCATGCATATGCAACACTTCTGGATTATTTCTGAATATAAACTCTAAATCCATTGTATAAATGAGGAAGGTGTGTTCCCAAAAGTGAGTCAGTAAAGTAGGTTAGTCCAACGGGGGATTTTAACGGGGGAAAATCCCCCGGTAGTTAAAGAGATGTATGTCAAGCTGTTCGACCCCACACATTTTTCACCTTATAAACTCAGGCCCTCTTCTCAAAAAGTTTGGACACCCCTGATCTAAATCAAACAACTTTAAGATAGGTCATTAAATGAAGATCTCCATAACATCTGATAAAATGCAATAAAGAAGTTTTCTGCAGACAAATATCCCCACAAACTCTCCTACCTGGTGGTGACTGGCCAGGTAAATGTGGTCTCTGTGCTTGTGCCTTCGTGAAGCTGCAGAAATTTGGCATCCCTGCAAAGTAAATCATACATAAGCATAAAATACAAATGATTTTCCTTTCATAACAAAATAAACAGGTAAATACACTACTCATAAACAAAATAATAGATAAATACATGAAATAAAAACTATATGACCTAGAAATATCATGAAACAAACGTTTATCTCCATCCAAGCAACAAGGAATTTCTTTTTACAACTACATTAACACATCAAGCATTGTGAAAGGAAATGTTTTGATAACAAAACAATAATTTTGTTTTCAACAGGCATGTCTTCACTTTTTAACAAATTCAGGCTGGCAGACAGTTTGTTACATACCCGGTGTGAAATTTGAGAACAAATCCCTGCTTGCTGAAGCTGATGTTGACAGCATCTTTGTCCAGGCATTTGACATACACACTGACTGTAAACGTATCAGCCTGAGGTCCAAAGACAACATAAGACAAAGCATTCTGAGTTAGTATTCTACCAGAAAATTGATCCTATTGGATCATCTATTCACAGAATAATCAAACCCATGCCATTTCTTGCTGATATTGTTCCTTTTTTCAAATAACTAGGACACTGTGACAGAAGGTCGTTACCTTTTGTCCATTGATTATATCATCACATTCACCACTTTTTTTTTTACTGATAAGTTTGTCAGTATATGAGCTCTATTTTATCTCATGCCATAAAAGCTCTGAATGTATACGTTTTTTTTTCTATGACCCTTATTCATGTCTGAGAAAATGGCGAATTGAATGTGATGACATGATCAACAGACAAAATAATTTGTACGTCAAATGAATTACAAACAATGGTCATGGGACAAGGAGTACAAATTTTGATTCACATGACACAAGATACAAATAAAATATATCTGAAAAGTTCCTTAAAGAGGAAAAAAATGAACATCCTGATATTTCACAAGACAAAATGTTACACAATCTTCCGTCACAGTGTCACATGCATCGTAATGCAGTGGCTTTATATCTCTTCTGTAGACTTAAGATCAAAATAAACAATAACAGATATCAGTATCTCACAATCTTTCCTGAAATGTCTATAATACTCAATATGGTGGCTGTGGTTTACAGGATCTCAGTCAATATTCTAGTTTCATGACACTATTTCAGAGGCCTTAGAAAGCATCATCAACCTCTAGGAACAGGCTCAAATGTTACTCATAGTCCAGTGTGCATATACAACTTAGCACGATTTCTTCACTTCAGGCAAGATGACAAGACATCATAATAAAATTATGAGTCCGCACCGACTGAACTACCAAGATCTTCTGTGCAACTTATGACATTTCAAGGAGTCAATTTTGCAGTCAGATAAATTACTTCCCTTTACCATGTGTAAGGAGTTAGATGAAAGAAAGAAATACACTTTTACTCCTCATTTGACGTGAGCAAAGTAAAAAATTATATAAAAAATTTATCATGATTAGAAAAAAAAGTATTTTCATCACATGATGGATTTTTCCGAATTTTCCATCATATATATATGTTTCAAATTACAAGAGAAAAGTGATTTATTCCTTCTTCACAAAGCTTGTCATATGCTTCTTTTGTTAGGCAAAGGGAAGTAACTTGGCTGACAGTCAGACCGCTCATTGCTTACCCTTTCAAAGAAGTCATGTTTCAAGAGATCTAGAAGGTAAACAGGCTCTGAAAAAGAAAAGAAATAAAGAGTTTTGAATGGACAACAAAGAATTTAATCATGAAAAAAGCCACACATCTTGTGCACACTGACGATTCGGACAATTTATACACTCCAGCTTGGATACAATTTCCTACAGTATGTGTTAATGCTTCACAGCGCAGAAGGTCAGACTATACAGCTTGCACAATTTTTGTTATATATGTTCTACAGTTGACAGATATCTGTTGTCATGTTGCCAACAATGCATTGGTTACCTGTGATAGGAGATATATACCTTGTTATATGAAAACTTGTTTTGGAAAAATTGTGACAAACTGAATTGGTACTTAATAATATGCAGTATTACAGAAGCATCTGAACAGTACGAGAAAAGAACCCACAGCCTTTGTGGGAAATTATTTAAATGTACATATGGGTTAAACCGATACTGCCCTGCGGACAAAAGTGTATGGCAAGCATGTGCACTTTGTTGTTGCATTTTGGATGATTAAATTGAATGTCACTCAAAGAAAACATGTTTGTTGCTTTAGACGTGTCATTCTATCAAACGTACAATTCGGTCCAAAGACTCTCGTGAGTTTATTATTCAATTATTATCACCTTTTTAGAAAAACGTCAAACATAGTAAGCTTTTTACGGCTTTATGTAAGTGTGAACATGGATTTCTATGCAACAATGTTGTGTGCCAAATTTCATATGGATACATCCAGTAATTTTTGAGTCCACAAGCCTACTATGGGTTTTGTTGCAGATTCATAGTATAGATAAATAAACCCATACCTTCTTCTTTTTCCACCACTTCTACTTTCAAACTTTCTTTTGCAAGTGTCTCTTCTGTGACAGCCTCCTCTTTGACCTCATCGCTTTTGCCTGTATCACCTGCCTTATTGACCGCTGGCTCATCAACTGGGCCATTCGCCTGTTTGTTGTCATGTTCTCTTTCATCTGACACATCACTGACAGCAGTTTCTTGTTTACTTGGTGCCTGCAAATAAAGAATAAAGAGAGAGAGCATAAAATATCGCAATGTCTCCAGATTCTTATCTCGATCAATGTGAAGAAAACAAAACAATTGTCCGTCACTGAAACCACACATTTGGCAAAAAAAAACCACCAAAAACTTTATCTCCCCTGTTTAATAGCAAAAGTGGAAGAATAAAACATTGACATGATGGACACAAAATAAAAAATTAATGATATGGAGATTATTGTTGAAATTATCACCCACAGACAAACACTGAAATACATATTTTGCATTTTTTCATCCGAAAAATTAAAAAAAAAAATAAATAAACAGAAGAAAACACATCTCAGATGCAACTAGTGAATGAAAAACCTATGATCAATAATGCAGGCATTACCTCCAACATGGGCCACAGGCCTGGCTGTTGTTTGACAGTTAGCAGGGTGATCAGGCCTTTCTTGGGCTGTGCTTGGATTCTGCTCTTATCTTTCTGTATGGCCTTGTAGAACTGAATGATGTGTGACTTGTCGGCTGGAATGAGGAACAACAAGTTTGTGTCAGCACCAGACTGATGCAGACATCACAAAAAAATAACACACTAGACTGTAGTGAGATCATTTATCATGTGCTTCATTTCTGTCAATGGACAGAATGGCCAAAAAGTTCAAGGACACTAATGTTATGTGTTTTTGGGCCACCTTGGTTTTTGTGAGTTTTTTTAATGTAATTTTCTGCTATTCCTGATCTTTCTGCTATTTCAATTCATAATCCTGATATTTCTCATATTTCAATTTGTTTTCTTTTTCCTGTGAAAATAAAGGTTTGTCCATCCAGTTATTTTCTTTGCTGTCATTCAGTGTCAGGGAGCTTTCCAATCATCCTGTTTTAATACAATTTTGCTAACAAACAAAATAACAGCAAAAATGACCAAGCTGCCTTCTTGATCACTTCCAGCTTCCGTAGGTCACATTCAATAACTAATTTAAACCCCAGGGTGACTTTAGAAACAGATGGCCACAATGTTTACATAACTGTACAGTTATGTTCAGTTAGGACCATAAAACACCACATTTCATAATTTAAGAGTCAACTCTATTCATATCAAATAATTTTCTCCACAATGCTTTTTCCTGCCCAGATAATCTCTGATGCATTTCATTAGACTATTTCATGGGTGTGGTACAAAAAACAGTTTAACATTCTTCTTTTTTGAGTACATTCTATTTCTGTTTTGAGAGAAATAAAGCAAAGTAGCTCCACAACCTGGATCTTTCTTCTCTGTCAAGCAAACGTTACTAGACATTTATTATCGTGATGTAAGATGACGCCTTCTTTGAGCTAGGCGGATCTTTTTTTTCGTATTGCTGGTCTCAGTTTGTCTTTGAGGACGAATCTGTAGTAGTCACTACTGATAGTTACGCCAGGTGGGACTGGCCAGCGCAGTATGATGCCACTCCTGTTGAAAAATATGCATCATCCTGCATCATGATAATACGCCTGTTCATAAGTCCACAGTTGTGAACGAGCTTCTTGATGGCTACCCGTGGGAATTATTGAAACACCCATCCTATTCGCCTGATCTCGTCCCATGCGATTTCTACCTCTTCCCCACGGTGAAAGAGATGCTGCGAGGTTGTCCTTTTGAGGACGAGGTCCAAATTCTAGAGGCTATGAGAAAAGGACTAATGACCTTGGACAAGCAGTCACTGGTCACTGTCTTTGACCACTGGGTACATTGAATGGAGACATGTCTGGAACTTGATGGTTCTTATGTTGAATAGGTATTTGAATAAACTTTCATTTGATACCAAAAATAAGGACATTTATAATTATATGTGAGGGCAGCATGACAGGGAAACTTCATTATAGACAGACCTCATACACCCTATTTGAAACCTTGGATAGCAGATATCACAACTTGCTCTGGTTCATGGCTATTGTTTATCACAAAGGAGGCAAATCGAGAAGTTGCATTCATCGTGACAGTGAATGTGACATCAAACCCTAATGCTGAGATAAGCTGCTTGAAAGAAAATGGGTGTCGCCCACATACAAGTTTCTACTGACAAGAGAGATAATCATATTGGCATATGAAAATTGTAACCCTGTTATGGTTCATTGTCACTAACCTAAGATCTTCATTATGTCTATCTATACTGGAATAACAAGGCATAGAAATAATGACAGATTCTTGTCAAAGCATTGAAAGTCGATATTTCAGTCTAAATTTTACTGTACCAATCCAGTCCTTACCTGACAGGTCAATGTTGACCTCTGTGTGTGTGAATGTCACATCTAAGGCACGAGTCTGCTCATCACTGAACCCTTTCAAGTGGACTTTGATGACCACCTCTGTGTCAGTCTGCTCCCAGGTATAGCTAAAACTTTCTTCCTCTGAAACAGCAATTAACAATTTCAACATCATTGTGCTGGCATCAAAAACTCTTAATGTCAGTTTCTCATCAAGCTCTTCTTTGATATTGCCAGATATGGAAATCAGATTTCAACAACTGCCTTTGAATGTCATTATTTATTTACCAGGCCTAAAGTCGTAAGTACAAAAAGTTTTCAATAAAACTCACACACTTTACATTATCTGGTCTTCTAGATGATGTGAAATACATGTATAAAAGAACTAAATTCAATGTACAAGAATGTTCAGTCTAAAACTGACTTTGAAATTTGCCTCATGTCTGGCTGAGTCTAATCACTACTCAGTTTGCAATGCATTAATCATAAGAGCAACTTTATCTCAAGCTGCTGACTGATCCTTCTCTGATCTGTTTCTAGCTTCTACCCTTGGTGTTCTACGATACTTTGAAGTTGGTCAATCCAATTAAACCCTGCGAATCTTTTATAATTATTTTTTTTCCTATTGTTTTGCAAAAAAACATTTAAAGACTTTAAGTTGTGGTGAAAAACACATCTCTCCCTGCCCAGAGATAGGACTACATCACAATTGAGGATACTGAGAATTTCTTTTCTTCCTGATTTACACTTCCCAAGAAATCTTGATTGCTTTATTATCTAGCCTGGCTAGATCCTAGATCTAGACTCTAAATATAGATCACTCTGCTGGACTACTGGATCGATCTTAGGATCTGTCTTTGAAGCTTTCGAAGGTGAAAATGAAATCAACAAACCTGAAGACATTTTCCTGTAGTGTTTGGCGGACGTGCAGGGAACGCAGCTACCTGGATCCCATTCTTCGGTCTGATCTTTAGTCACAAATCCGTTCACAAAGGAACAAGGCCCGTCTGAATATGGACTTTCTTGTCCCGACACAAAGGATATCTTGGCACCTTCGTCTGTTTGAGAACTGTCTGCTAAAAAAACGTCTGCCATTGAGGTGTCTGGCTTTAATGGTGGGCACACACAGAGAGTGTGCTTTCGTTTTCGTTGGTTTTGATCTATTTTGCAGCGTTGTTGGGTGAAAAAGATGACACAAGAGCGTGCCCAGGACGGTTTTCTTCCTGTACTCGACTGTAGGTTTACCAAGTCTTTCAGGGAATCCTCAAAATGATAGTCACGGTCAGGAAAACCCCAGCCAATCGAATTCTATTTTACTCCTTCTTAGTACTCGCTAAACCAATAACAGGATTTGTTACTGGTAACTGGTGGTGAACCTCAAAAAGTGTGATTTAACCTCCAGCAAAGAAATCAAATAAATTCTTTAAACAGTCTGGAACCTAAAGCAGGGATCAATAAAATCGATGAATGTTTATATTGCCATCAAAATCAATTCCAAATTTTTAAGTGCGTGTTTCTAATTTTAATACAGTCCCCAAAGTTTGCAAAAAAGATTTGGCATTGTTCGTAAAAGAGGTCTCAAAGCAGCAGTACAGACATGCGCAAGTAGATATGCCAAATAGGCGTTTGAAAATTAGAGTAAGCCTATAAGAATATTCTCTGCTGGGCTTATCTGAAACAACGGGAAAACTAAAAGAACATCATTAGATGGTGGTGGTGGTGGTGTGTGTGTGTAGGGGGGGGGGATAGTGGGTCTGTGGTTTGGTGTCTGCTTCAGGGTGAAAACAACAGGCGTTGAGGACAGGATCGACTGGCGGGTCCTTCATTGGGAGATGGAAGGACACGAAGATCGAAACCGGTATTTTTTTTTAGTGACCCAACGGTCCCCTGGCTTCTTGTGAGTAGGGAAGCCCGACGTCTAGCCTTCTCGGATAAGGGCAAATCTATTTCGGAGGTTCCATGTGTACGTTACGCACGTTAAAGAGCCCTTTCCAGTTCAAAATCGATGAAAGAGTAGGCTGAGTGCCGCTGTCCGGGCAAAATTTCCAAATTCCGAATTTCTACCCACAAAAATTCTTCTCACCCAAAACAGGGCAGCCATTTAAAGTCGAGATAATTCTGGTTGGAAGCTTAAGAAAATAAAAAAATCTCTCAACCAATCGTTCATCATCTTGAACCTAAGAGCAGCTTTCCTTAGGTATATTAATTTGGTAAATCATAATGTAATTTTATTGTGTTTGAACGATCAACTGAGATGATTATAAAAAAAAATGCAGACCTATATAGATCCAATAATATTACAATTTAACACACATATAAATGTATACAGAACACCAGAGATAATTAATTTCTTCAAACTTTCTCTCTCTCTCTCTCTCTCTCTCTCTCTCTCTCTCTCCCTCCGTCTTTATGCCTTTATGCCACGTTAGTGGTGGAATTCAATTTAAAAATCTCTGTGCAATTATGAAAACAACTATTTTTGTGGTGCTTTGAAATAAATGAAGTAAACAATGAATGAAACAAGAACATGAAACGGGAGCTTAAATGATTTCAGCAGAATTGCAAATGAGTTCCTATGCATTTACACGGACACACCAACATCAAACGTGTAAATGATTATGTTACGTTCTATATACGTCTTTCAACCTCCTGGTGGAGGTTATCTCACGCTGTAAATGATGATGCTAAACACATTTTCACTCCAAATTATTCAGGAAAGAACACTATATGTGATAGCCTGTCGTCGCAGGCTAGACTTTCAATTTGTGTATTTTGCTTTTAATAGGCTTTTCAGTCCCCAACGAAAGTTATCTCGGCTATCTTTTGAATATGTACATGTATCTGAGCACAGTTAAAAGAAAGGCTTGACTTTGAAAATGCACAGAATTATCATCATTCCAGTTGCATCATTTATTAAAATAACATGTCGTCAAACATGATTTTTCCCTTATGATGTGTTATCGTAAATTTGCAATCGACAGCGTAGCAGATGAAAAATTATTTTGGCGTAAATTTAATTTCATTTAGCTTCAGAATTGATGGAGCAGCTGGCCAGAAGAAAAAGAAGACAGCTGGGCTAGCGGTCGACACACGACACAGTTCAGTTGCACTCGCAGTGGTAGGAGAACAGCAGACGGTCGACGTATTTCGGTTATCGACTTCTTTCTAACCTACATTTCATCAAAATGGGAGAACCACGCAACGTAGTGATTGCTATGGATGAGAGTCATCACTCTGATGATGCATTCCAATGTAAGTTATAGAATGCAATGTTTGTGACTGTTTTGGACAATGTTGTGTTACGTTGTTCGTCTTCATGTCCTTCAATGATTCAATGGAATATGGGTTTTCTAGATGATACCATGTCATGTGATGAAAAGAGATCGCTTAACTGCACGGATCTAGATTGATTTAGATCTAAATGATCATTTAAGTCACATGACTGACCGTGCAAATGATTCTAAACCGAAACGTGTCAGAAGTTTATTTGAAACAGTATCCAATATGGACCAATAAGACCCAACTCACAATCAACTGTAACATTTCATAATTCATGCAGAACTCTTTTTTTTTTTTTTTTTTCTTTGATGTAAACACATATTAGATCTATCCAGATCTAGATATGGAGCTGTTTGGTAGATTTATCACTAACTTTGCATCATCATAACATAGATCTACAAGCTGTTGGAGTTTATGAGGCATAATGCAAATTAAACACGTAGGCGCACACCTATTAGCTAGCTGCCAGCGGAAATGTTTTCAGGCATGATTAACGTTGTCATTAATTGTCCCACTGCTGTATGCCACTTTTATTCATGGTGTTGTTGTTGTTGTGGTTGCAGACTAGATTATCTGCTTTGCTTGTGTCAGAGTCAGACAAACACCAATCTATAATGTGGTTGTCCTACTCACAGCAGTACAACAATAACGTCACATGCAGCTAGAAGCTCAATTTATGGTCCGAGTGAACAAAAAAAATTAAAAAAAGAAAATAATGTATTCATCTGTCAGATATGTGTCCAGACTGACAAGCCAGTGTAATATTCTTCCAGCTAATCCAGAAACAGAAATGGCAAAAAAATATGACTGCTGAAGTGATTTATATATTAAATGATGAGCATAATTTTCTTGGCAAATCATAGGCCTGCATACCATAGTCAAATTGCAAGTGATTAATTTTAAAATACATTCTTTTGAGCAGAAATCTGACCATTAGCTTTGCAACAATTTTCACCAGCATTTCACCAGAAACATCAACATTGACAGGTATTTTCTGGAGAAGGATTATTATGTGAGAACTTGAAGTTTGACTGTATCTTGCAGACCTGATTTTTATTTCCATTATTTGTAAGTGGTTGATAATATATATTTAAATATTTCAATGTCATGCATGTGTTGTTTGTATTTCTGTAGTCTGATATCCTCACAGTTGGTTTTAAATACATTAGCAAATTGCTCTCTTCTTTTCTGTGGGATGATCAATATTAAGACTGAGCTCAAAAAGGGTGAAACAATATTTCATGACAATTTGGTGCACAAAATTACTTTTTTTTTGTTTTGTTTTGTTTTTTTATTTTTACTTCTTTTTGGGTTTATATTCAGCTGATGAGACATTTTTGTTTTTGTTGAAAGTATGAGATGTTGAAATTCCTGGCAATCATGTTGATTTTTTTCTAGCATGAACTCCAGTCAAAGATGGGTGAAACATTTGAATTTCAAGATTAGTGTCTGACATTGATTTGTATTTGTTCTTTCCCTTTCTGATTTCAAACTGCCACTGGCCTTATTATTTTTGCATCTGCATACATGTAAAAAATATCAGAAAGAGGAGAGAGAGAGAGGGGGTGGGGGGAGGGAGGCGGAAGGATGAACAGAAATCATTGAAACAGCAAGCTTTGTGAGTGATAATGTTGCATCAAGAAGTGATTACCCTATTCACACAATCGGATATGATTTGCTTTCTTCCCATTCTTCTTTTCTAGAGAGCAAATTTGGCAATGAAATTTTGTGGATACTAGTAATTTCTCTTCAATCTCAAGAACTTTGCAGTTTGTCTTGTAACTTGTATAATTCATAAGTCTCAGTGGTGGCTGAGCTTATGCTTAGGGAAGATTTGTATGTAGAGTGACATATTTGTCTTTAGAAGCTTCTGCTGTAGCTGGTTGAAATACTAGGTGTTTTTACTCTCCATGTTAAAGTCCGAGATTTTTAGTTTTCATTCGCCCTGTTATGCAGTAGACTATATGTAGATGGAAGTTTATTCATAGCTATCTGTTTTTCAGTTAAATGTGTGCGGAATTTAAAACTATGTCATTATCAGTGTGTATCAGTTGCATGCTAGAATTCTGACTCGTTTATCTACCTAAACAACAGATGAAGTCCAAGTTTTTCAGTTCAGTCTTCTGAATGTTATCTGGAAGGCTCTTCATAAGCCCACTTCGAATTATTGCTGGATGGTCATATTTCAGGTCAAGCTTATCTGAATTGTCCTCTGTGCTCCCTTAGAACAAGATGCTGACCTCAGGCCAGGGGTCACGCCATTATCACAAGTATCTGGGACCTTGTCACTGTAATGTCCTGAGCTGTAACAATTTTGTCATAGTATTCTAGGCATGGCTAGTAATGATTGTGCATGTAGATTAAAGCCTTACAGTATATAAATCAATTTATTTGGGCCAAGTGGAGCAAGGAGAACTAACCCTTTAAGTGTCAACTGGTGGGTGTTGTGAAAAACTTAATCATTGAATTTGGCATTAGAAATTCACTCTTAAAACATATAATGCATGTACAGTAAACAAGTGCTTTGACTTTCAAGTCTAAACTGTCATTTCTGAGCCTTTAAAAAAAAAAATATATATATATGTATAATATCCAAATAGAAAGACTAGTAGGCCAGCCATAGTTTCTCCTGATTCTGTTAGGGTCAAACCATTTACAGGACAAAAGGATACTAAGTGGAACCAAGTAGGGTTAGCTTGAGTGGTAGTCTGTGGGCAAGATGCTTTGTTTTATCAGGAATGGGATAATGTCTTTTTTTTTTTTTTTCAGCCAGCTAACCTACTTTCCTTTGTGAAATACAAGAGGTACAATACAAAGATGAAAAAAGAAAGAAGCTATCAGAGAAACAGACATTTTTGTCACCCTATAGATTATTCATAATTTTCCCTCGTGTTTCAGCTAACAGGAGAACAAGTCTTTTTTTTTTCTTCATTTTTATACTATTTTCAGTGCATGTCTTGCACCAGTTAAAGGGAAGTTATCAGACTGACTGTCAAATTGCTCTTTGTCTTGATGTATGATCATTGATAGCCTTGTTATTTTAAATCCCAATGGTTTGGGAAAATTCCAATCCGACCCTGAACGGCCAAAATGTCTGGATTATCAAATTCATAAAACATGAAAGGAGACAGTGTCAGTATTGAAGATCCAGTTAATTGTCACAAAAAGTGTCTTCACTCCATGCATTTGCAATTTTCTCCAGTCAACGGCAATAACACTTAAGTAAGACATTGAAGTACTTCGAAGTCATTCACATGACCAAAGGGAATGTCGCTCACACATGGGTTTGTTTACATGGTGGGAGTGTCTCTGTACGCTTATCATTGGTCAAGAGCTGCCTGCCATACCCAGAGCATGTACACAAATCAGCGTGTGAGCGAAATTCTGTCGATCATATGACCGACCTCAGACAATAGGCTTTCTCAAGGGCCCATCTCTCTCACATCAGTTTCTGTCCCAAAGTACATTAAAGTGCTGGATCAGGAGTCTTTGACCTTATATATTTAGATCCATGAGTGCTCTAAGATGGAGGGCTGAGAGCTCTTGTGCCCACATATTATCTTGTCATGAACTGTTACAATGTTGGGGGTTATGCTGTGTCATTTTCTGACAGTAAAGAATATGCAGCGACTATGACTGTAGCTTATATGTGAAACCAGGAGCTTGTAGTAGTACCGACCTAATGCAATGCTTAGTCACAGTTAGTCGCAGGGCAGAGATTCCGTTATTCTAATACAGTGGCTAAGTTGTACAAGGAATTAGGAGGGGGGGGGGGGGGGGGGAGGAACCAGTAAAGCTAGGAAAGCAGATAATTATATG
>JBCEWB010039792.1:2467-14666 GCA_039654565.1 Peronia peronii | reverse complement strand
CCCCCCCCCCCCCCCCCCCCCCCCCCCCCCCCCCCCCCCCCCCCCCCCCCCCCCCCCCCCCCCCCCCCCCCAGAACAATCTGCGAAACGATCTCCCATTGAAATATGTTTTTTCAGTCTTGTGGATTTCTGAGAATTACAACAGATTCATGCCGTTGTTGTTCTTTCGCTAGCCATAACGCATTACCACATATATATCCCTGTATGATGAGCATAAAAAGCACAGCGAAGGACAAATCATTACTGGTATATGAGCTAAGGTATGCTGTTTCAAAAGACAAATCGGGGAAAATAATCCGATAACTTTGAAAGAACGAAACAAACAAAAAAATGGAGAGAAATTCCAGACAATGATCAAATACAGAGATATTTCTAGGGTTAAAAAAAAAACAACAACAAAACATCATCAAAGTAAACGACGACGACTGAGCAGAAACAAACAAACAAACAACAACAACAACAACAATAACAACAAAAACGACAAAAGCAAAAAGACGCGCCTGCTGCTTCACATGTTAAAACAACTATAATGAGATAGTCCATACAAGACAATGCGTGTTCTAAAAATTAAAAATTAAAAAAAAAGACGAAGAAAACAAAACCAAAAAAGTCCTATATCCTGCTCTGATTAATTAATTATTCACAGCTGAAGAACAACACGCCATGCATTAAAATTCATATCTGCTCCGGAAAGTAAAGTTTATTCGCCGAATAATTTATATAAATTTATACAACCAGGCCTGTATTCTCGTTGTTTTATATCAGCCTACTCTTAGTCCTAAGGCAATTATCAGAGCTTGTAGATCGCATAAATCAAACATAAATCAACACACGTCGTCTCTTGGCCCGTGGGATGAGACATTACACAGCGTAAGTTATTCTGAATTACAGGAAAATTTCAAAATTCTGAGGACACTTCTAGACCGTAATCACTCTACTGGGAGATCCTTCATCTTTAAGTCTAAAAACGGATGAACATCTTCGTTATGTAGTGTAATTTAAGTAACAGCCCGGCTGATGTACGTGGATCAATCGATAGGACGAGATAAGACTCGTGTTACAACAGTGGCCAATAGCTATCTTTCGAAGTACATATAAAATGATTCTATAAAAACAACACATAACATGGGCCGAAAATATGGCTAACGTAAACAAAAAAACTTTGCAGAAACGTGTTACCAACCGGTTCCTGGGCAGTTTTTTTTTTTTAAATTTAATAATTAGTGAAATAACCACGACTAAAATGAAAAAGATGAAAAGAAAATGTTCCAGCATGTATAATTTTCCATTCCTCATTTATTCAGTCTCATTCTATTACTATCAGATTCGTCATTGCAGACATTTATATATCATGAGATGAATTACATGACAACAATGATACTATCTGATCTTCTATTTACTTTCTCCGCCCTCAATAAAAAAAAATTATCATAACAGCGCCATTTCCCTCTTATTCGCTCACAACTGTTAGTTCTGCACAGCCAGACGCCTAATTCGGCTGTACGAAAACAATGACAACAACAAAATAACAGGAGTTTTATACCCTCCTCCCCAACCCACCCCTTCCCCCTCTATTAGTACTGACGCAAGCTTGCATTAGTGCCAGTCTCCATGAATGTCGAGCCCAAGAACTTCGAGGACGATTGGACATCTAATTTTATTGGTTAGATCAACAGTAACCGAGAGAGAAACAGGAAACTGATGTGAGCAAAACGCCAGTCATACTGCCTCAAAGTTCTTAACAATGCCTAAATCCTTAGACAGACATACCTTTATAAGGTATCCATCTGTAACCTATCGAAACGTTACCAATCTCGGGCCGTGCTCTGTGGAACTGTAAGAATACTATTTCATGTTCCACTCCCTGACAGACACTGTTATCTTCTCCCAAACACCTAAACTACTCTACCTGATGACTACTGAAATGAAAACAGAAAGATTTCAGATTTTTTTTTTTCTTTATACAATGGTCTTGATGCGATTGATGGATCACTGGTGCAAATCCGACATCAAAAGCCCGATTTCATAATCTAAGAACGATCGCTGTGAAACTTTAGAGAGAACAGAAACAGCCGACTGGTCGAGTGGCGTCTGAAGGCGGTGGCTTCTCAGGGGCAGACGGAAGTGGATCGAACTGGGAGATACTTAACATCTCTCTGCCTTTTGGTACAATCATCAGATGTTTCTAACATTATTACTTCTGGTCCAGTCTGATCAAATTAACTGTTAAAAGCAACTTCCACTCACCCTTTTATCCGGATGTGTCACCAAGGCCGAGCTATCCATCGTGTCGTATAATCCAGATCTTTCCTCGAAGTTTCAAAGCGACAAATATGGCGTCCTGATCTCAGTCTCACCGAAACATCGCTGTGTGTTAACGTCGAAGTACTAGAAAACCAACGCTAACTCTCCAGTTTGCATATCTACCTCGACACACTTTACCTAGGTGTCATACCGCTTATCTGCCTGAGCTCAGCTCGAATGTCCTGTGTCCTAAGTTTAGGCCCTTGACGATTGTAACTCCCTCAGTTTTTGAGAGCGACTCGAGCAATCGCTAGAGATAACTAGGCTCTTCTGTCCTGGCCTCCCTCGCTCTCAGTGTCAACGCTGTATGGATGGCCACTTTGGTCAGGGCAAACAAAAGGATCGTCCCCAAATCAGCAGCAGCCTTTGCTTGCTTTTCGCCTGGAACACTTCGCCCAAGGCTAGGCGTTACAGTGGAAGCTATGGTAACGTCTTTTTCCTATTTCTGCCACGTAACGCTTTCTGCCATGTCTAGGACTCTTTGCTGTTCCTTTTGAAGACCTCACAGACGACTTTGCGTTACCAGGAAGGTTATGGTAACGCTATGTCCATATGTCCGCCATGTAACGCTTTTCACCGAGTACAGAACTCTTTGTTGTTCCCTTTGTAACCTTGCCTTGGGCGTGTAGGCAAAGATTCACAAGCTAACGGCAAAGCAGTGAAATGCTGTATGCAAAGTGTATGGTATGGACGTATAGCTTATTTCAACACTCTTAGCAAACCAAGCCCGACCTAGAGGAGCCGGACGTGGGGCTGGCTGGGCACATGTGGAGCGGCGAGGGGAAGGTTTGTAACGCTATGTGACATAATAGGTAACGTTTGATGAAGAATATATGTGGACATATACCCGGCTGAATCTGTACATGGCGTGTCGGGAAGAGCGCTGGAATGTTGAAAAATGCAAGGAGGACGGGGAGGGGAAGGGAGGGAGAAAGAACGGGGCGGGGGGGGGTGGGGGGTGGAAGAGAGAGAGAGATAAGCCTTGGTCCACCACATACCTTCACTTATACATCAGTGACAGTGTCAGCTAGGATAACTGGTTTGTCTGACAGAACATCCCACAGATATGGACTGCTGCAGCACATTAAGCCACCTACTCTGTGTGTGTGTGTGTGTGTGTCTGTCTGTCTGTCTGTCTGTCTGTGTATTTGTGATATGGTATAGTGGTGGTGGCGGTGATGTGTGTTGTGCGTGTGTGTGTGTGTGTGTGTGTGTGTGGGTGCGTGTGTATGTGTGTGTGCTCTTTGTTGCTGTGGTTATCATTTGTTGTTCTTGGCATTGTTTTTCACAATCCATTCCGTTTTTGTTAAAGCCCATCTATTTGCGTTACGGTTAGTTGAAGAAGGTAACGTGAGAAAATAATACTACACAAAATATCAGTTCCCTAATAAAATGATAATGCAATCATGGAAGCCTAATGTGAGCAAATGTGAAAGGATTTCAACGATAACAAATTAGTGCTAGGTCAATGTAAACAATTTGGAAACAATGAACTTGTGGACCCTTCAGTTTCATCGATTTCTTTTCTTTGAGCACACCCCGTTCGTACTCACACTATAGTCTAAAGATGTCGGTCCCGCTACCATGGGGAAGATCAACAAAAGTGTACTCCATAATGAATCAATGTAACGCAAACATACGAAAAAGGAAGAGGACATACGCTAGATGAATAACTTACGGGGTTTTCTCATAAATGGGTTGTGGTGGGAAGGAATAGAGGGATAAGACGGAAATCTATGGGGATAAACTTGGACTTGTCTGTCTGGTGGTGGGAGGGATAAGGGGAGATCACTGTATGGTGGCTGAGGACTCAACAGTGGACAGAATACAAGGATGTCAATCTGTTTTTGTTTCGTTTTTTTTTTTTAAAGAAAAACCGTTTCAGGCTCCATTTTATCATGCCAAATCCTTGCAGTAAGATGTAGACTTCGAAGAATAAAGATTCTTAACAACAACAGCAACCCATCTGTGGTCAGCAAGAAACTACTGACACTTCCAAAAGTCTGTTTTTCCACTACTGAAGTAGGAAATCTGACATCCATGAAAATGTTCCTAAACGATGGATTCCCAAAACTACGCTAAAAACAGACCCGTCGCACCCCCTCCCCCCCTCCTCTGAAAAGAACAAATCTAGCCTATTTCGACGACAAATTATAGCGACTTCTCTCTGCACACCCAGATGTCTGACCCTCATCTCCTCCGAGTCTAATTCGCCCGGGCAGGCTGGACAATTATGCTGACTATAATGTTTATGCGCACCTGCAGCCTGTATATTGATAAAAAATTATGTGAAAGATTATTGTTATATTATTCGTATTATCTGACCTTAGTGCTAAAAATTTAATTTGTATTTTAAAAATTCTCATGCCGAGAGTTTCATTCAAAGTGTTGAGATGGCGTGTTTGTCGAATTACTGCATAAAATAAGGATCGGGTAATACATAGGATATAAAGGAAAAAGTACGAAAAGTTAGCCAGAATTTATGTTACACAACTTTCAGTGTACTACTGTATCCAGGCACTGGACCTTGAACAAACAAACCAGAGACGGCTGAACACATGGAACGAAGAGGGAGAGTTTAAGTAAGTAAACGATTCATTAAAATGAACGGATATAAAGACTCTTTTGTGGATAGGCGCCAAAAGCCGTGTGGTTGCCATGGGCAACGGTTGATGCCACCTTGACCTGGTCATTCTGTCCTCGGTTTCTTATTTTCTCTCTCTCTCTCTCTCTCTTTCTCTCTCTCTCCCTGATCTCTCTGTTTTTATCTGGTTGCATTAATATCAAACAAATTGAATTTCTATGGAATGTAAAAAAACAAAAAAAACAAAAACAAAAACAAAAACAAACAAAAAAAAAAAAAAAACCTCTCTCCGTTTCTTAGAATTCTCATACAATCAACACACACTACATTCAGAAGCTTTAAATTCCTTTGTACAAATATCTACAACAATAAGATCAAAATTAACCAAGAAATCAAAAGTGACAGGCAGATTACTTGCTGACAAAATTAGTGTTTATTGTAGATCTACCTGCGAAAACTTGAGTATTTTATAGCCTACAGTTTCTCAGGAACTTTTTATGAGCCTCCTTATCGAGCAAAGTTACGCACTTAACGAGTGATACCATGAACAAGCCAGTCTGTGAAACTCTTCATACTGTAAAGACCAGTGTTGGCGCTGAATGGCGGCAATGTCGCCGCTGACAAAAGAACTGAACTTTTACATTTGTAACAGTCAATAAAACTACACAAGACTCTCTACTCTTTGAAAGCTTTTGCTCCTCGTTAAACCTTGGCAATTTTCCAGAAGTAAATTTACTTTCAGCCTTGCTTTAGTCCTAACTGAGTGTACATCTCTACCGATACCATAAAGGAACCAACCCGCAAAAGGACTGTTTGTAACAATATGATTTATAAGTTGATTTACCAATATAATAAAAAAAAACATTTTAAAAAAATAAATTTTAAAAATAATGATAAAAATAAAAAAAGGAAAGAAGAATGAGGTCACGTTTTTTTTTTGTTCACAAGCAATGATGATCTTATACCGATACTGTAGAATCAGAAACAAGGCCATATCATCAACAAGAACACATCAACCACACTGATAGGCCGTCAGCTTTAAGTGAACTCCCACGGCAGAGATGTGTCCCTGACTGAGAACCCTTGCTCCATAGACTGTATGATATTATGCGACATTCAAATGTGTAACACCGAAAGGACATAGCCCATGGAACGTATTATGCAATGTACTGAACTGCGGGGATTCGGGCCGGTAAACATAGTTTAATCGATCTATACTATGCACCAGCTCAGTTTGAACCTGCATTTTATTATAAAGGCCGTCGATGTTAAGCTTTGGTACACAGCCTTTGAGTCTCTTCCGATGAACTGATAACATTTCCGCTAGTATAAGATTGCCTGAGATCAGGAAGACATGAATGCTTGGCATGAAAGTACAGGAGAGGACTGTTTGGAAATAGTTCGGAGAGGATCCTGTGCTCAACTGGCAAAAACAGATGATGATGATATAACACAGTATCTGCAATTCTTGAAAAATTCAGATCTCCAAACTGACTGAGATCATGCAAAATGTGGAGGATAAAGGTGAGGACGGATCAACCACTTAGGGACAAAGTGTCTATGTGAGTAGAGTTTCTGAATCACTGACAAATTGTATGGTGTGAAGTGTGTAACTATTATCTATAGCCAAACCTTGATGACAGCAATCACGAGCTTTCCTTTATTACAAGGTCTGGCTTTTCTTTGTAATAATCACTTGCTCATATTTACAATAACCATGTTCTGTCTTTATGACAATCATGTGCTTTCACTGATGTTTTATGCGTTGTGCCCATGACCGCTCTTCGCTAAGATCACCCCAGAAACGGGACAGACTTCGTCTAAATTATTGATGACATCGATCTATTGTCTCCACTCTTACACAACCGTCCCTTTCCCACCTCCTCCTTTAACTCAGTTATACCATCCACTTTTGGTATCACAGACAATGGACGTTAGTTCCTGTTTTTTTTTTCTTCCTCTTCGTTTGTTCTCAAACAGAACGGAATTTTTGGGGACAACTTCCTGTTACCCATAACCCACTTCAGTTTACAGTTGTTGCATTTTAGTATCCAAGTCCGTGCGGCGGTTTCAAAGTTTGCTCAACTGAAAATAGGTCCTTGTGGTAGGCTGAAGTCGGCCCTGCAAATACAGGACCGTGGCGTTCCCTTCCAGGCCGTACGTTGTTTCCGACATTGGGTTCTCACTGTCCTTCTTTCACTATATATGATCAAACTCAGCGAGTGGAGAGCATGGAATGTGTTAAACATCACAGGAAACGGCTTTGAAATCGTTTTCTATGAAATCATTTTTCAATGAGCAAGCATATGCAAATAGCTATAGCTCTTGTGGTTGAGTTAACCGTGTGTCTTTGAATGTTCACTCCAACAGGTCTGCACGTACTAGTTATATATATCTACTTTTTTTTAAAGTTACAGCAAACATTTGCCACAACTTTTTTTTCTTCAGTAACTGCTTTGGAAAACGTGTGTCAACATTTCACTCAAATACGCCATTCATAATTCCGTCTTCACCCTATGACGTGCTGCAAATATTATGAACGTATCGGCGAAGGCAATTCCAGGAGACATAATGGGAGACATGTCCTTGATTGACTGATCTTTAGGCTACATTAGGTGAAGTGTTCTCAAACAATACATTTGATATTAAGGTTAAGACTAATCCTAACCCTAAGGGCTTTAGATTAACGAGCATGTTGAATTCTAGGTGAAATCATCGTGGACGCATCGGCCACTGGTATCTTTTCAACCTGCTCGATTAAAATGGAGATCACAGAATGTTCTGGCACCGAAATATGACGAAAGCTCAGGTGCTGGACACGCTTATCGTCTTACGACTTTGGCCCGCCAGCCCACGGTGAAGGTGAACCTGCTCCAGAGGTCACGTGACATGACACACGCACAGCCAATCAACATAAACACCAGCATGTGACCTCGCCCACAATGCTGTTCAACAAACAGGCCTCTGTTTCGCTGTTCGTGTCCAGCTGTACCTCAGAAAGCTTAAAACTTGTAAGAACAAACTAGACAAAAGAAAAAAAATACTGGGAGCCCTGCCAAATGACCGGGAATGAAAAGAAAAAAAAATCAAACACAAACAAGCCAAAATATATTCCGTTTGAGATGACCCAGCATGCAAACAGATCTGGCTTCCTTTGTCTCACACAAAGGCTGACTTGAACAGTTGATATCGTATCTAGACTGGTTATCTGACTTGGGATGCCGTTTGCAGATAAGGTTACAGACCTGAAGGAAATTATCGGCATCAGATTTCATAGGGGCCATAACATCAATATTTAGTTCTTTTTGGTGGTGTAAAGGAGGGGAGGGGGAGGGGGAATCCAGTTCTACATGTCTCCACGGGACTACCGGACCAGCCAGACAGTCCATGGACAAGTTTCAAAATCAACAAATACTACAGTCTTATTAATTATTATGAGATTAATGCTTTTGTTGCTGTATATGAGATCTTCCAGTTTCAAGACCAGCTCTTACAACTTTCTAGTTCTGGCCCATCGATCTACATAAAACTGCCCGCCATCATACGCCCAGCAAATTTGCAAACAAGCACAGTAGAAAACAATAGCAATTTGTCTCAAGTATCCCATCTCAGATCCTCAGGTTGTTTTCTGTGTCTCTGGTGAGGTCAGGTCATACCCACCTGAGACGAACATACATGTAATAGACCAGCGGAGACTATTTCTATATCTCTTTTGCTCTGTTCTGAGAAGTCTTGCCACTATCTTTGATTAAAACTAATTAACACACGGGCAAAAGACTATTACCTGTGTGGTTCGATGAAATAACAAACTAGTCCCTCACTACAAAAGAAATGTCTATGTTTCGCTCATCTTCGGAGCGATTTGCCATTCAGTGGCAATCTGTTTGCTCTCACAGAAGTCAAGCGTTTGCCGGCTGCTATTTTAAGACAAGCCGAACACCATCGTTTTCTGTTCTGTATCCCAGACTGTGCCCGCTTCAATGTGGACACTTTCGTTACAAAGATCAAACATGTACAACACTCTCAGTGATCGATTACTGCTTCTGCAGTCCGACCAGAGCAAATCCTTGTGTTACATCATGGAGTCTGATTTCCTGGCCCCTACCGAAATGCTCTTTCTATATTATACATGCCACGGACGGCCTCTAGTACTTAATATGTGGGATATTGAGAGTTAATCATTACGTGCCACAAGTCAACACTGCAATCTGCCACACCATTAACCCTGCAAATACTAGTAATATAAATATTATAAGTGGTATGATTGGCGATATAGCATTTCACCTTCTTGTCATAATGATATTGACCTCCCGCACCCGCCCAGCTGCACTGCCGCCGTCTTCTCACCTCATTGACTGACATATCACTCAGGTCACAGAGAAAAAATCTAATCCTCCTTCTCCCCCTCTCTCTCTCTTTATCGCACACGCCAAATTCTGTCTTCAGAGACAAAAAGAAAAAATAATTTTAATAAGTTTTAAAAGTGGCACAGAAAGATGAAGATTTGCTCCAGCCTATCGGTGCAGAGCAACCTTAAACCAAATTCATGCGCCGTTTTATTTTTAAAAAATGCCTAGAAATCTTCAGCAATCTCTATGTAGCGACATGTCTCTTCCGCACTCGCTTTCAACCCTTCTTATCCAGACCTCTGTACCCGGATGTGTCCGCTCAATTTAGTGTTGTTGAAACAGTTTTTTCCTTCCATTATTCTGTACCTGTACCAGACAGCTGTTGTTTGTCGTACTGCCTGTGTTGTTCCCTCAGCGTCTGTGGTCTCTGCCGTGTCTGGAAAAGATCGGACCATTTCGATCTTTACTGTCAATTCAATCACGTCATTTGATGTCAGTTCACGTCATTCTGCCGGCTAGCTATCAGCAAGTGATCCTCTCGTTGTGGCAACACTTTGATAGACATCATCCTTGACACGAGCTATGACCCGCTTCACAGCATATGTGTTATACGTTCTTATATATCGTGTTATATATGGAAATGGAATGGAATGGAATATATATATATGTTACACGTTCCTGTCAAATCTACAAAAGTATTAGTAATGATTATAACAAAAATGAAGGTATCAAAAAACATGTCATGTCTTATTGCGAAACTACATCCTGTTTATTCAAGGGCTGAATGAACACAAAAATATTAACCAGTCTGGCATAACAGCAAGTCAGGTTCTGCTGACTTTTCGAAAGTTTTGGAAACTCTAAGATGACGTGTCAACTTCTCTGTAAGTAAATTGCATGTACTTTGTCTGGCACGTGATATCGCATTCTATTCCAATCCTATCCGGGGCTTTTTCTTAACTTTCCAATGGACACCACACATTTTTCGAAGAAATGGAGAAATTTGCTCCCCCCCCCCCCCCCTTTTTTTTTGTTAATTTCATGTGTGTGTATGTGTGTGTATGTGTGTTTTTCTTTAACGCATTTTCAGCAGTGGCCGAAACTGAAACATCACATACATTGGAAAAAAAAATCACGTAAATGTCCGATTATAACAGAAAATCGGTGTCAAACACAGCGGTAGGTATACGTCTTTCAACCCTCTGGAGGCGGTTATCTCGGACAAACAAAGCGCCTGATTTCTTGCTCAACTTCAACACTGACGTTAAGGACACGGAACAAAGAAATAGCGAGCTGGCAAAATCGTACTGTTCTTCTGATAGTAAGCAAAAAGATAAATAAATAAAAAATTTAAAAAAAAGAAAAAAAAAAAAAAATATATATATATATATATATATAGATATATATGTACACACACACATACATATATATGTATATATACATATATATATACAATATGTATAAGGCGGGGGACGGGGGAGGAGGGGCAAGGCAAGTGTCCTCTCTTGGACAGGTCAGCGAGCTGGCCAAAGGTCGTCCATGGTCATTCTGGTAAATCACTGACCTAAGGACAAGCCTGAACAGATACTGCCTTTTTTTCTTTCTCTTTCTCTCTCTCTCTCTCTTTTTTTGCTGCTGTCTGTTTGCTGTTCTTTTAAAAGGAGGGGGGTAGGGGAGGGGAGGGGGGAGGAACAATTTCTCTATCTTCTTGTTCGCCTGTCACCTGACACTATCAGCCCATCTATCAACTGTAGAGACGCTTTCGACGTCAGCAAACACTTTCACCAGAAAAGAAAAGGATTGGTGCACACTATGTCTGTACCTGCACGCCTACTGCATACACTACAACACAGGGCAGGCTCCGAGTGTTCGTAGCCATGACTGTGTGTTTACGAGCATGCCGAGTGTGTTGTGTCTTTGAGATAAGTGGAACAAAGGCAACCTGGTAAAAATCCCGGCCGGTGGTACAACACAGCAACACAGTTACACAATCATGTCATGACATGTCGTGTTTGACACACCCAGCT
Source organism: Peronia peronii (assembly GCA_039654565.1). NCBI lineage: Eukaryota > Metazoa > Mollusca > Gastropoda > Systellommatophora > Onchidiidae > Peronia > Peronia peronii. The sequence goes on along the minus strand of JBCEWB010039792.1, from coordinate 3,403 downwards.
TTATCTATCACGCCACTTTTATAGCGTTTTCCTGAAATGGCCCAGGAGCTTTCTGATCTAAGTACAAGGTACGAATTTGAGGAGCTTAGACTGGAAAAGCACTCAAGTCCGCTTCAAGATAATTTTTCTAGAAAAGTTAAGGTTTTGTTTCTTTCTTTCTTTCTTTCTTTTTTTAAAAGTTAGTGTACTTTTAGATGTAATGTTTGAATGCCTGCACCTGAAATTCTGACTCAAATTCTCACTGATTATTTGTGCACTTTCTCGATCTTAGCTCCAAAAGTAGGAATTAATGTCACTAAGGTAATCGTCGTTGTAGGGGCTTCATTTCGAGTGGAGTGGGCATATGCGATTCTACCTTCTCCCCTCTCTCTCTCCCTGTAAGAGACTATCCCAACTACCCAAAAGCTTGAACCCTACGCGACCCCCTACCCAAAAGCCTGAAAGCCATGCGACCCCCTATCCAAAAGCATGAAAGCCATGCGACCCTCTACCCAAAAGCCTGAAAGCCATGCCACCCCCTGCCCAAAAGCTTGAAAGCCATGCCACCCCCTGCCCAAAAGCTTGAAAGCCATGCCACCCCCTGCCCAAAAGCCTGAAACCCAAACCCCCTGCCCAAAAGCCTGAAACCCATGCCACCTCCTGCCCAAAAGCCTGAAACCCATGTGACCCCCTACTATCAGCATCTTCATTTATAATTTAGTTTTTGTGATGGAGAGGGGAACAAAACACTGAAACAAAGACAAAAAATATAAAGAGCATAAAAATGTAACTGAAGAGCTGAAATCAGTTTTACCCCCAAGCTATTTCTAGCGAGACTCCACGATTCCCTTGCGCCCCCCCCCCCCCTTGGGGGTCACGACCCACCGGGTGGGAATCCCTACTCTATAGAGAATACAGTAGAAGAATGATGTAGTTTATCTGCTAAATATTGGAAAA
>JBCEWB010039572.1:0-14667 GCA_039654565.1 Peronia peronii | reverse complement strand
TAAAAAATATTTTTATACTAAGATGGATAGTCCTCATTGGACTAGTTGGCAGATTTCAGATCCTGTACTTTGCATGGCTTCAGCCCTGTGAGGTTTCTAATTGTTTGGAACATATCAAATGTATATGAGCTATATTTTATCGCACATAATGTCACTTGCCGTTAATTCTGGAACATCACCGGCGCAAAATAAGATCACTGCCAAACTTGGCTTTCGGCATACGTTTTCAGACATTCACATTTTGTTTTAAGTTGTGTTTTTTAGTCGAACAATTCAAATGAATTGTTTATAACACCTTGTTCATGGAGTGCCAGATACGAGCTGTGAGCGTAGTAATACAATTGTAAAGAAAAAAAATTATACCATGCTCCAAATCATAACGCTGTTTCAACAAATGATATTATGAAAGTGCTCGCTGTTTGTTACAAGTTCAGCTAAAACCACTTCTCTACTTCCTCTGTTATCCAGTCTGCCGCCTTATGGCTTGTTGTCAATATGTTGTTATTGTTGTCCTGTAAAACATCAATGCTGTGAAAGAACAAGTTCAAGCCACATCACATATGGACGGCTATTTTAAGTAAAATTACGTGGATATAGTTTCATAAGGAAAGCATGTTATTCGCAACATGGTAAATATTCCTACAAGAAAAGTAAAGCCTACCAAGATGGCTGCAGACATCGGAGAGCCTTAATCTGGCCGCCGCTCGTCCATCCTCAGTAAATCGACCGAAATGAATGGTTGTTGTTGTTGTTTTCAATTTTCATTTTGCCTGTTTTTTTTTAAACGCTAGTTGGTATGGCTGATATGACGTTAATATGGTATATTCTTTTCACTGGGAAGAAATTTCCTCTCACCCATTGCTTCGGTGAAACGAGACCATAGTTTATATCTAAAAATACAATCATTCGATTCTGCTTTGATACTCGTGATTGACTATGTTTAGGTGTTTTGTCTTTCTTTTGGAGAATCCGGTCTTGTCATTTGGTTCCTGTTTCGTCGTGCTTTTATGTGCACCCAGGTGCAAAATACGCGATTTGGATATCCTGATTACAGCCCAGGATAAATTGTAGAACAACAAAACTACCAAAACATCCGTCAAAAAACAAAAAGTCCATTCTCTTTGGCTTCAGAGCCGCCACCTGTAAACATATCCTGGCTTTTTTTCCTCTCTATTTCATCTGTGTCCACGTGTCCATCTACTCACTGACACCAATGTTCCCCGTTTCCCCTGCCCTTTCTCTGCGATTCCCTGTCCTTCTCCCGATCCCCGCCCCCCTCCTCCGTCCCTCTGATGTTCTCCCTCCCTCTAGGAACCTGGCACGTCATCAGTACACCACGGTCTATGAGACCCAGCTAGACATGTGCCGCAAGAGGAACGAGATCCGTCTGTCCAACCTCCAGCTCGCGGCCATCAAGGCCCAGGTAAGCCTATGCTCATATACAGGACGTGTGGGCGTGTGTGTGTGGGGGGGGGGCGGATGTAGTGTGAGTGCGTGTGTGTGAGTGATGGAGAGAGATAAAGGGACAATGCATATGTTAAAGTTCATGTACACATTTGTGTGTATGTGTGTGATAGACAGAAGGAGAAAGAGAGCCTATGAGAGTGACAGACTCACGAAATTCAAGTCTGTGTATGAGGTGTGTGTGTATGTGTGTGTGTGTGTGTCATAGCAAGAAAAACGAGAGAGAGAAAAAAAAACAAGCAAAAAATAGAGTGAGTGTGACAAAGAGAACAAGTCAGAAACTCTTATATTGCAAAGAGAAATAACGAGAGTGAAGCACAAGCAGGATGAGAGAATGAGAGACAGAGAGAGAATTCAAGCTGGAGTAGTCGTGAAAAGGGAGCAGGAGATGGGCTATATAAAAAGAAACAGGGAACGAGAGTGAGGGTGAGAGAGAGAACGAATTGAAAGAGAAAGAGAAAAGATTGTTAACAATATTTGTGAATCAACAGTCTTCAGCTCAGTCTGCACACCATATCTGTTACTTCTATTCTTTATCTAAACCACTCACACGGAAATTCGGACTCTGAAAGTCAACTTAATTTACAGATGAAACCAACAGAATTTGCAGTCCATATTGTAGCATGTTCTTCATTGATTCTTCATTGATTATCAAGGATAACATAGGTGTGGCCATGGAGTCAAATAATTCACTCACTTCCTTCACTGGTGTGTAACATATCCACTTGTCAAAATATCTTTTTTATTTTATGAACGCAAATCTAACAATCGATTTGAAAAGAAACAAATCGCTAAAAATAATACAGAATCAATCAGCTTATAATCAAGCAAATGAGTGCTGCAGTAGGCAAGAGGGTTGTGCCTGACCAACCAGTCAAAACGACCATCCGGCCATCTAACCAACTATTCAACCAGTGAGCAATTCAGCCAAGGAACATGCAAAACGTAGACACACGCAAAAATCGAATCAGCCACTTCAAAATCCCACGCTCGTTTGAAACCTGTCTTCATCATTCTGGGTTGGGTTAAAATAAAAATAAAAAAAGAAAAGATAAATAACTATTTTAGTCCAAGTCCGTAATTAGTTAATTACAAGCCACTTCCTTTTCGTAGAGTCAATTTTTAAAAAATGTTTAACATAATTATCCAACAAGACATGAAAACCGTGGTTGGTTATGCAGTTCGATTTAAATCAGGTAAAGTTATGTAAAGACTGGGGAGGGGGAGGAGTAATGGGGAGGGAGGAAGAGCAAAATTGCCAGGAGGAGAGTAGATGTAAAAATCAGACATCAAGAGAAGAAAGCTAAGGGGAAAATTAAAATATCTCTGGATCTACAGAGAGGTAAAAGTTACAGGAAGAAAAAAAAATAATGATAAAATTAACATCAAGAACTTTGATTATCAGAGTACTCTTTCCTTTCCTTCGAATAGCTTCTGTTTCCGACATAACCAAACATAAAACATCTGTCTCATGAACTCAGGTTAGCACAGACTTTCACTCACACCAGCTGGCCTCTTTGTTGGCAATCGCCTCCAACAATTGTAATTATCGCATTGTAATTTATAGGATGGCGATAAGGAAGCCAACAATGGCCATGTGTTGGCATCAATACTTCGGTCTGAGTGTCACTTTTCCTTTCTTTGAGTAGTCATATTTTATTTTTGCTTGTAAATTTTATTTCCTCTATTCGAAAGGTTGCATTTCATCTTGGCTTCTAAGTCTTCTTTGTCCTTTCTTTGAAAGGTCCTCTTTTTAATTTTCTTTCCTTTATCTTTGCTAGGTGATACTTTTGTCCTTTGCCTTGAAATGTTCTTTCTGCTATCTTTGTAAATGTTCAAATGATGTATCTTTCTCTTCTGCTGTGATACACCAAAGCTTCCACCTCTTTTTCAACGTTTATATTTCAGTATTTACTGTATCCTGCTTGTTTAGACATATTGGCTTTTTTTATTTGAAAAGATTGTTATTGCCTCATTTAATATCTATAATTTGTGAAATGTTTCATGCTCATAATATTCGTTTTCTTTTTTGTAAGAATTATCTTTCACACGGTGGGTACAGTTGCTGAATCTTCATGCTTTATTTTTCTTAATCCTCTCCTCCTCCAACCCCCTCCCTTTTCCCACATAAAGGAATTTCCATCTGATCTTTAAAACATGTTTTTACATTTGCATGGTCAGGCAGTCACTGATACACATAACTCTCCATTTAAAAAAGAAAACTGCTTTTGAATATTCCTTTCGCATCTTCTTCAGTAATCGTTGACCCTGGAACAGGCAATTTCCTAATTTAAACGAATTTGGAAAGAAATCATAGAGGGGAATGTCATAATATAATCATTTCAGTTTCCATATGAAGTGCCAGTGCATATTTCTGTCTGAAATGATCCGCATAATGTATATTATGCGACTTATCTTTTTTACTTCGTTCCTATGTCATGTCGTTATCTGTTAACCTCAAACAGCCAAGTAGTCCAGAGGAAGGTCTATGAATGGACAGCCTGTAGCGACGAAAGGGGAGTTGCCAGTGCAACTCTGTTCATTTTTCAATGTCTTTAATCAGACCATGATAGTGTGAATCCAGTATGAATGCTTTGCTCCTCGATATTCTATGAAAACGATAGAAAATGGGAAAATAGAAACAGAAGAAAAAAAGATAAGAAATTTTCAAGATTTTTCCGAATGATTTATCTGTCAGCCATCTTGTTTCATCAGTTGTTTGATCACCGAGCACGAGAGTGACCCCCCTCGTTCGACCGTATCTCCAAGAGTTATCTATTCGTTAACTCAGCCAGAAAAAGAAACGGATGATCTGGCTACAGTACATAAAATAAGAGAAGGTATCATTGCTACATTGTAAAGTACCCGTGAAGCAACTTTTTAGAGACATAATAGATTAGTACATACATTTATTGTATTTCATCTGCATTTTTGGCTGATCAGTGCGTAAAACTTTTGGAAAGAGAAAAAATATTAATATATGATAGGCGAGTATCGGTGTTTCAGAGAAGATACGTGGATCTTAATGATCCAATTTTGGCTGACACATTGACGGTATTTGATTTTACGGCAGGTTTGAGGCTCTGTACATGTAGCAGTTAGTTTAGGGCACAATACTGTTCTCTTTCAAACACGGATAGAACATGGGTTGCAAATTTTCCCAGAGAGAGGTTTCTTGGTCTATTATTCTTGTTACTTCTATCCCACTGTAACCCTGTGAATCAAGCATGACTCACTCCGACTTAAGTAGAATTAATCATGCAAGATACGTTTAAGAACTAAAACAAGTTTTCCACCCAAATAAATCAAAACACCAAATTTCGCCCGAAAACGTGTCTGTCTTTCCAGTTTTTGTGAACTTCTGATTTTTTAATTTTTTTTTTTAAACAATGAGGAATTTTGTGTGTTAATGGATTTAAAATGTTATATATTGAAAATGCCTCCTGGTTTCTATTGAGTTAAACACTGCTTTTCATGCTTGCATGTGAGCGGGAATCTCATATCTCTACCCAAGTTCCAACATGTGGTGGCAGAAAAGAAACAGCGACCGAAGTCGGTGCGAGAGAGAAGCGGTGGTAAGAGCAGGGACTGATGCCATGTCAATAATAAAGATAATCTTTTCTGCATAGCCGTGGGGCCCTTTCATCCCTCCATGAGGAGGTCGGGGGTGGAGGGTGGGGTGGGTGTCGGGGGAGGGGGGGTTTATAGGGATTGGGGTGGGGGAGTGCAGGCGAGGTTATCCATGTACTGAAGAAAGAGAGGGAACATAGCCCTCATAATCTATACTTATATTCCTATGTTGTCGGGGAAGAGGGGAAGGAAGGGGGGGGGGGGGGGGTTAAGAGAATTAGGAAGGGGGAATGGCGTCTGTTTTGAGAAGCCTACATCTGTAAGTATATTCATCCGCTTGACCGAGAAGCTGACAGAGGTGGACAGAACAGAGGGATCTCTGCTGTACTAACCTGTGGGTAGATGATAGATAGGCCGAACCGAGAAAGACAAGTGAAAAATGTAGAGGTAGATTCCAGGATAAAAGGTTGTGTGGTGGGTTGTCATGGAGTGCCAGCAGCTGGGTCTCAGGAGGTCCATTCTCCGTCTTCTTCTTCTTCTTCTTTGAATTATTATGCCATATGGAAACATATCATTCTTGTTTACTTTTCCAAGCACTTTGTTCGTAAACCACAAGAAGTTTGCTGTTGAAAATAAATACATTGATAAATAAATAAATAAAAAATAAATATATTTAAAAAATAAATCAATAAATAGACAAAAATTGCAGCAATAGTCCTTTCTTTTTGTTTATTTGATAAAAAGTGAAATTGTCAATGTATAATTATTTTTACATGCATTTCAATAGAGTTAGTTGGTATTTTGCTAACTGAACCAACCAATCTTTCATACACAATTTCTCTATTTTCTTTTATCTGATATGTAGTGATGGCCAATTCTTTCATCTCTCGATTACACAATACCATAACAAAACAATACGTTGCTAAATACTTTGCTTGGACAATAAACATAATGACTGTACTTTTTTTTCTTTTTTAAATGTGACCTCTAGTGTGCTGTTCTGTAGGTCAACAGTTGAAAACACACTGCTTTCAGAACAATGCTACGATCTGTAATAGTTCTCGGCGTTGTGATTTATGAGTAAACAATTGACATATTGTTTTGACGGAAAAATTCTGCTCATGGGAAGATGGGCTAACTGCTTCTAAATATTGATTGTACAACAATGCTGTTCTTATACTAGCATTAATAATGCTTATATGGTATTGTGTAAGGCTAAATGCTGACTTGCAAACAGTGACTTATTTCCTGCTCGTGCTCAGTATATATTTGTGATAATCAGCAAGAGAAAAGCGAGTTTATTATGCAGCTGTGGTACTGAGCAAAAAGAAACCGACTTGCAAAAAAAAAATATAAACCACACACACACACACACACACAAAAGTTTGATCATCTACCAGAATTGTTGGTCATAGATCTTTCTAGCTAGATTGCTCTCGGGTACCTGAGAAATTAAGGTTTCTTTACCAAACTTTACTTCGAGTTCCTCAAAATGGCTCATTTTGGAAATCTGGTTTATCCCCTTCCTGATCCTTACCAGTCACTGATTCTTGACTTTTGTAATGCTTGGAAAAGAATGCTTGAAATATAAAGATAAAAATGTGGCATTTGTCAGCCTTGATGGGGTTTAATGGGACACAGCGGTTCACCACATTTTGGCAAACCGGAAGTGTATCTTAGAAAATCACAGTAATGGGGATCATAGGTCACCAAGCATGTACAGTATCTAAGAATAATGGACTGCGTTTTATGCCAATCTCCAGTCCTTCGCTTATCGAAAAAGAAAATATTGAAGATACGTCCAAGTTCTGGCAGCTCTTTCGTTCTCGAAAAGATGAGAAAGTTTGAAGAGCTCAAACTTGCTTCTATTGACCGCAGACCTGTCCTTTTCAGGACTTCTCAAGAAAATAAATGCCAAGGAAATGCGGATATCATCCGCTTGAGACTTTTTAATTTTTTTTTTGCGTATGGGACTAACCACCTTTCATTTTATGTCCTAGGATTTGTTTGTATATAACTATATTGTGGCTGCTGTTATTGTTTTTCCTGGAAGCTTTTGAGTGGCACAAAAAGAACTGCAGCATCTCACGTCCTGGGTTGACAGATAATCAATGAGTGTCAGGTGCTACGGACGCGACTGACTGAAAATTTAGTTTTGAACTGGGAAAAATAATTGCTAAAACGAGTATATTTACAGGGTCTAGAAAGGCCGAGTTTGATCTGATTTCCCAAATTTAATTCCTATCCGATGAACATTTGTTTTCAACAATTTGTTATACAAACGTATCACCATATCAGCGTGTCCGTAATACTCAGTAGGTGGCTGATCTATAACTTCTCTGTAGTTATTTCTATGACTGTTTAACCAAATCGATAACATTCTGTTCTGTTCTTTGCTTTCATTAGAACTTTATTTTGTACTGTTTCTTAATAGTGCCTTGACAATAAAAAGCTTTTATGACGATATCATTTTATCCCGTCTGATATCTATAATTGTCCTTAATTACCAGAGATTATCCCTTAGATGGCTGAGCCTTATTGAAAATCACAAGACCTATTCTGTATGATATCCAGGACTGTCTTGATATAGAGAGCGTGTCTTTAAGACTGCTGAATTGTCTTGCAGGTAACTGTGTGTGAAATTTATAATGTCTGTAATGGTCAGAATCTCTCTCTCAAACTGCAGAACTGTCTTCAAGAGCTGCAGGACCTTTGATCTTTGTGATGGAGAGAACCTATCTCCGGGACACGATTACTAAACCTGTTCTGTAGGAAAAGATAACTGTGAAATAAGATAAAAGGAATGAATATGGAATTCTCAATATTATTCTCTGAAACCGACAAGGTGGGGTTGTTTTGACCTCCGAAATAGATGACATGATCAGAACAAACATGACTAGCAAGAAAGATACAGCACATTACCGGCATAGAAGTGGGCTGGTTGACAAAGGCGGAATTGTTGTATTTGTAACGTACTTAGGAGCCAAGTCTGTATGTTCGTATTTGGTCACCCTCAAACAATGCCTTTGCGTCTCTGCCAGTGCCAGGATATTTCAAGAGAAGTGGGCAATGGCGAGTCTCACCGATTTGTAGTATGACGTGGAACACTGAGGATGCCTATAATTGACATGTTTAGAAAAATGAACAGAAAGTACAAATGAAAGATTTCATTCAAGAATTAAGAATTAATGAGGGAGAAAGAAATGGGAGGGAGAAGATGGAGGGGAGGCTTGAAATAAATATTATTATCTTACTTCGAGAACTTTCCATTATTAACACTTTGCTTGCTACCACAGAATAACATATGATGGATCGAGATCGATAAAATAAACTTCATTCTCTTCCCTGATATCTATTACTCTGCATATGACACATTCATTACATGATGTTGAAGAGTATTCGAGGATCCTAAGTCGTACATGACATATTTATTGAATGTGATGGATGGATCTGTAAGAAACCATAGTGAGAGATCTATAAGAAAACATTCAAGCGCGATTACGATAAGTTAGATGTATCAAACTGCGTTATCGCCGACTGGATACGTGTACGAGTGTATTCCTTTATGGCAGTGACTCATTGCTCGAACATATTATCAGCGCAGATTTACTTTGGTGCTTTACCTTCGCTTTTTTTTTCACATACTTTTTACCCCCGCGCCCCGCGCCTCGTCCCCAACTCACGTGGATTCAGGCTCATGGACAACCTGCCACAAGCTCGCTGTCGTTTGGCACACTCGCAGTCAGTGAAGCGAAAAAGATGTAAGTCTGGGAGGCGAAAAGGAGGAGAGGAGAAACAGGAGAATAAGAAGGCAGCGGAGATGTGTTGGGTTGGGAGAGACATTGTAACATTGGCACAGTAAGAGAGAGAAGCAGATATGCAGACACGCGGACAGAGAGACAGACACAACAGAGTGCCTGCGCCACCGATGGAAAACATGGACGTGAATAATGGCTGGTTGGCTGGCTGGATGAATAGATGGAGGGATGGATGGATGGATGGATGGATGGATGGAAGGACAGAAAGACGACGGATGGATGGATGGATGGATGGATGGATGGATGAACGGACTGAAGGACGGAAAGACGGACGAATGGATAGATGGATGCTTGGATTGATGGATGGATGGATGGATGGATGGATGGAGGGATAGATGGATGGATGGATGGATGGATGGATGGACACCGAGTCAGTAGATAAAGTTTGGAATTGGAATGAGAAGGAAAGAGAGAAAAAGAATGAATATGAAAGCAGCTTCTAGAGGAGAGTGAGAGAGAGAGAGAGAGAAGAACAAAGGAAATCAAATAAAGAGCAGAAGAGGGGGAGACTGACCGCATGATTGAGCTATGGTAAATAATGCGGTTTTTTTTTTCATAATAATGGAACAAAATAAAGATGTTACTTTGAAAACAAGACATTGCAAAACCAAAACAAACAAACAAACAAATGTGCATCCGCCGAAAAGTAACAACAGACAACATACACACATAGATACAACAAGAAACTGAAAGAAAAAACATTGAAAGAGAGAAAGAGAGGGAGGGGAAATGTTGTTGACCTGATATTTTCAGAACTGAGTGTTCATCACTGCATAAAACGAACGTTTGAGAAGACAGTGGAATCAACAACTTTTCAATGAGTTGTTTCCCTTGCTCCTTGAAAGAGACGTTTGTTATCCATGAGTCTAGTCAGTGTTTGACGCTTGGAGGGAAGAAAATGAGACAGACACCATAGATTATCAATGTTAAAATCATAATGGGTAGTTAATAATAATATATAAAAAGTTACTTTCATTCATAGATCCAACTCTCGATCTTTTCCGTGGCTTTTTGTGACGAAGATTGAAGAAAATTTGATTCTTCACACGATAACAAAGAAAGTGCTGTTCACTCTTAGATACGGAAATAACATAATATAGCTCTTATTCCCCTACAATGCAGGCTTTAAGTGCTTCACAGTCTGTTATTAGCATGACAGACCCAATGGAGATATTAGCGTACGTACAGCAAGAGACTTCTGAAAAGCACATGACACCGTCGCCCTCTGGGCGCTGAAATCCTTATCAGTCTAGGAACAAACATTACAATACAATAGAATATCCAATTTACCTAGGATCGAGTCTGGAAATGCACATATATTGTCTTTCCGAGGACAGAGTGTCGAGCCCGGAAAGGATTCGAACCCAGGAACCATTAATTCCGAAGCTATCGACCTAACCACTAGGCCACAGACACCACAGATTAGTAAGAATGGATTCAGGAAGTATGTATAATTGTCTTTTCGAGAGCAGAATATCGAGCCCCGAAAGGATTTGAACTCAGGAACTACTAATTCCAAAGCCATGTGCCTAATCAGCAGACCGCTGACACCACAGTTCTCAAGAAGAGAGCTGCATTTGGTGAAGGTATGGGAGACATGACTGTTAGAGAGAGAGAGAGAGAGAGAGAGAGCAAAGTATGGGAAACGTAATCTTTAAATAGTACTGGATAGAAGCGGCTACGCAGCTGTGACTTAAGGGTCGAGGCCACTCGAACTCAGCTTTAAGTGGGTTCTATAAGTGTAACCAGACTCTTGACTTTTTGTCATAATATGTCAGTTGTCATGGGGGGGGGGGGGGGGGGGGGGGATGCCGAGAATGTGGCCCTCTCTGGTCGAACAGTGCGATGTGGTGGTTTGGCTCTTTCCAGACTTCCTGCAGTGGTTGAAAGGATCAGCTTGCCATCATTAAGTCACTGCCAAGTCGGAGGCTAGTGTTGTGAAAGGATCGGGAAGGGGAAGGAGGAGAATAATTATAGCACCAGTCGTATTTTTATTAATTATAGCCAACATGGCGGCAATTTTCATGGCAAATACATGTAAAATATACTTCGATTCTGTCTTGTTCCTTCTGGTAGTAATATCTCGCCAACTCCCATGCCTTCAAGTATTTCTTTTTAATTTTATCCTTCACAATGAAAACAAGACTGAATCATAGATTTATTGATTTACTGATTGATTGGTCCATAATTTTACTCGCAAAGATATTGTTTTAGTCATTTATGTGTTTTGTTTGTTCAAAGGTGAAGATAAGCTCGTGAGTGGTACAGTATGAAATCATTTAAAATAAATTATTAAATAGACGAATGGACATGTGAATCATGAATAGGAACATCTTCTCGTCATTGTCTCTGCTTCTCCTACTCACGCATATCTTTTTGTTAAACCAGTATCAGCATGAAAGCCACAACAATAACCCAGATCGAGGGCGAAGTAAACAAACATAATAAATATGGGCTTCTTGTTAAGGGCCAAGGTGTAAACATTTTAAACGCGGACTTCTGTTCTCTAAGATGTTTTTATGTCTAACAGGTCGGGGCTTTAAAAAAATCATGAAATCGAAGAATTCAGCTATAGTTTTTCTGGGTAACGATTGATGAAATGCACAACTTTCTCCTCTGCTTCTTCTTAGCTCTTGTTTTCTCTCTCTCTCCCTCCCCCCTCTCTCTCTCTCTCTCTCTCTCTCTCTCACTGACTGATGATTGTCTTCCTGGAGCCTGTCTGCACTTGTCACTGGATTTGACAATTTCAATTGAGCTTAATTTATAAAGTGTAAACTGTAAAGTTTTATCCATCTAAATTGCTACCTTTTCCACAGAAATCGTAATGCAATGATAATAAAATTATTAATTGCTATTTCAGCATGGAAATGAAATTTGTTTCTTTTTAAACCCTCTTTTCTCGCGGCCTGCAGAAATAACGAGTTATTCACAGATATAAAAATACAATAATCTTGATAACTGAAAGTGTGTTGATGATATACATAGAAATACATCACACATACACAAATATTGATATAAGGAAAATTGCTTGCATGCATTTGGCAGGACTTACATTAGTGTTGGCGCTGGTGTGATTTTATTCCTTATGCTGTTTTTGTTTGAATACACAATAATATTGATCCCCACGTAGCGAACCATCTGTTGTATGGGAAAGGAGAAGACTCATCGAGTTTTTTTACGCTGACATATTTCGCAAGACTTGTTCATCACATCCACAACCCATATTTACTTGTTCCATGGCAGGCATCTGCCGTAACCATTGAATATGAGATGAAGGATATTGATAACTGTATTGATGCCAAAAATAAAACCGTTTGTCACTCACAGAACATTTGGTTTCCACAACGACTGCACGTCAATCTCTTACACCACTGAATATCATCACGGTTTTTAAGAACTCACGTAACATCACCAGGATTGACCAACGTGAGACTCTCATGTATGCAATGAAGAGATTGACATACAAATGATTAGTCCACACTGTATGAAATTTTGATTGTCAGAAGGAACTTTTACTTTCGTTCAAAAAATGAGCCCTGGACTTCTCACATTTCCTGGGACACACTGAAGAAAAGAAATGCATAAAGCACAGGGAAAGTTGCGTGTCTTAAAGTAAATGGACATCCAAGGGTCATAATGACAAAGTCATCGATCTTAAGATATTATCTTGCAGGCATTTTAGTCTAAAATTGCGCTTGATGAGACCTCTGTTGCCAAGTATCTACAATCCTTCAAAACTAAAATTATCCCCACTTAGTTATGGGAACTAGTACAGTACTTGTCTGATAAGTAAATGCATATCCTTTACGACAATGAACCAAAAGAAGTGAGGGGAAAATGACAACAAGTAATACATCATATGGTGACCGCTGACAGCTTTTATACTCTTTACAGGAAACAAAACATACCAGGTACATAGCTCTATATTTCAAATGAAGGGTGGAAGTACAACCGTACTGAGTGATCAGAGTCAAACTTCTAGAACACTGAAGTATTTTATTTCATCCCTGCCTTTTGGTTTCGATGGAACTAGACTTTGGGTGTATTTTTATTGTTTATAGTTCAGCTCTTTTTCTGAGACACTGAAGGAATAGGCGACAGAAGGCTAGCCGTGTAAATATGGCAGGAAGCAATAAAAAAGAAAAGAAAAAGAAAAAAACATCGGCTTCGAACCACAGTTATATATTTCCAGTCGTCGAAAATAAATGAAGTTGTCTTGTCCTTGAAAAAAAAAAAGGAATGTGACAGGTGCATTTTTGTTATGTTTTTCCATCAATAAAAAAAACCGACCTTTGTCTGCAGTATATTGAAATTAGTATCTATAATTTAGCACATGAATTTTAGTATGAAAAGATTCTGTGAAACTGCTCAAAGGTGATTTCAGAGAGAAGCTTTGACATTTAGAGAGACATTTATGTAGTCAGAGCAATCATAAAAAGGAACGAGACTCGTTTCAAGCTCTCGATAGACATATTTGCTCTATGAGTGATACATTTTGGCAGTCGTAAAGTTCACGTTCTGAATCATCACTAGAGTAATAGTGTGGACTGTGTGGAGAGTAATATAGAAAAAATCCGCGATACACAGAGAAAAAAGAAGCAAAAACAAAAACAAAAACAAAAGAAAAGAAGAAAAATAAAATGGAAAGTGTTTGTGAAAATGCACACGTGTTAAATAAACTGTCGAAGCAAAGGAGAGGAACAACTAAAAAGAAAATAAAGCAGTGCATTGTCTTCAATATTCATTTACAATGAACAATAATCTTCACTGGCACCGCTCGCTAGCAAGTGTGTGAGTTATGTTCTGTGGCTGCCTGCCTCACGTACTTACACCTGCAAATATTTGCATGCCCCAGTGAGCCAATGTGCTGGTGCTCTTTATCCCTTGCTCATCCCATAAATCACTCTAGGGGAGGAGATATGCAGACACCCTGCGCTAATTCAGCATATTTTGTAGTTGTTGTTGTTGTTATCATAACTCCTTCTCTCTTTATAATTATTGGTCCTGGGAGTAAGTCAGTAGGTTAATATAACCAGTTCACTTACAACTCACTCACTCACCCAATGACTCATTGACTTTTTTCATGAGTACTGTCTTAACTACTTTGTTCACAATTTTCCCGACAGGCTTTCTGACTGACTTAGGCTGCTGTTACTCTCTCATTTACTCAGTCAATCAATTTCCTGAAACATCTTCAGTCAAGCACCTGCTCACCCACTTATTCATCCATTTAGTCACTCACTCTTTCATTCACTCACTTACTCACTCACTCACACTAACTCACTCACTCACTCATTCACTCACTCACCCACTCACACTAACTCACTAACTTACTCTCACTCACTAATTCACTAATTCACTTTGCTCACTTACTGAGTCTTTTATTCACTCATTCACTCATTCCACTCCCTCACCCTCACTCATTCTGTCAGCCATTCAGCCATTCATTTACACATTCACTCTCGTGCACTTCCGGCCGTCACTTTCATTCTTCCTCTCCCTCAAGTTCTCACTCTCTTATAAGGTGCACAGCCAGGTGCGAAAGCCGATGATGACATTCCCATACAAGCCTCAGTTCACTATTTCACCTGTAAGGCCAATGAACTTTATGATAGCAAGAAACTGCTTCGAAATCTACGACAGGTAGTGTTTAAAAAAAAGAATCCACTTGTATGACTATGAGTGATGAAAAAGCGTAGTGTATGCTACTTAGTCGATTTTTTAATCTTAAAGTATACATGTATAGATAGATAGATAGATAGATAGATAGATAGATAGATAGATAGATAGATAGATAGATAGATAGATAGATAGA
>JBCEWB010039461.1:0-14667 GCA_039654565.1 Peronia peronii | reverse complement strand
GCATGTAGCAGCCAGGTGGAGCCAAATCCTGGTTGACAGTAGACTAGGTCTAACGTTGAATGACCATTGGTCAAACATGCTAGAATGGACATATCCACTTTTTGATACCATTTTTATACGCAGAGAAGGCAGGATTTTTATGAGAAAACAAAAACTCAAAATCACATTTTTTGAGCAAAATTCAAATTTCAGGAACCCCCCCTCTTTAAAACTGAAAGACAAACTCTCTTTACTTGAACCCATTTGAGTGATCCCAGGAAATTTGAGTTAAGTGGACTCAACTGCAATGCACATTATGACAGTTCTATGGATTCGCTGATGTAAAATATTCAAAAGATGGCCAATAGTAGAATATGTAAAATCTATTTTGTGCGATCTGTGTGAACAATCCTTGCTGGATGCTATATGTATATGAATATGAATATTTTATTTGTCCATGAGGAAATGTTTTGTGACCAGTTTGCAATATAGGCAGAAAATTACAAACGAAAGATATCAAACCTGCAATATGAGCCATTTATATGTCTAGGAGCTGATGAAAAAGTCTCAAAGATGTATGCATATGTATGCACTTTTATTCACCCTTCATATCAATAAAGTAATGCTAGACAGGCAGTCAGGAAAGAAAAAGAGTTGGAAGACTCTAGATAATTAAACATCCCGTTAAATATCATAACTGTAATGGCCGAACTCACTCCTGGTTGTTTGACAGCATGGCACTGGATAGCTTTATGACCTGGTTGCATACACAGGTGACACACTATATTCTGTTTCTTCTGGGCAAACACTGGATCAGGATCAGGAATCTTAAATGAGGGACTGAAGAAAAAAAGAGATCCTGCTTATTCACAAAACAATTGTTCAAAGTTTTTGAACACAAGGGAAACATTAAAACACATGTAAATAAAATCTTCATTTGGATATAGATTTTGATTTGGCTCAAAATTATAGATATCCAATAAAATTTGAAAGTCCTTATG
Organism: Peronia peronii; assembly: GCA_039654565.1. Classification (NCBI taxonomy): domain Eukaryota; kingdom Metazoa; phylum Mollusca; class Gastropoda; order Systellommatophora; family Onchidiidae; genus Peronia; species Peronia peronii. The sequence continues at coordinate 13,687 of JBCEWB010039461.1, read as the reverse complement.
AAAAAACTGTTGAGAAGACAATTAACAACATCCAAAACATATGAAGCAATTTTCCTTTTTTGATCGTGATTAAAAAAAAAAAAAATAATGATAACATCAACAAAAGCAGTGCTAAAAAAGCTGCAACACAATATTCAACTTAGCCACAAAGATAAAAGGACTTACTGCACATATTTACAATTTGGACCATCTAAACAAAATCCATTCAGATAACACTGGCACATGATTCTCCTAACATGCCGATTCTTACAGTTTGGACCTGTGGAAAATGACAATGAAACAAGAGGCAATTATTAATAACATGGCGGATTATATGAGATGCAACACAATGAAATCAGGCGCTCGCCAAACTGAAGTGACTTGAGAGATCATGACTGTTTCAACAGGGAGAGAATTTTCAATGTAATTCTTTTGTTCACAAAACCACTGTTTGTCCTTTAAAAAATGTATTTTAGAGTTAAATTTGCTGAAATGTATTGAGCAAAAGTCCAAAGGACGTTAGCTATGACATGACCTAAATGAGGATGCAGTCAGCTATTTTTTTCATTTAATTCAGCTGCAGCAGCAGTCACCTCCATCGTCTCTAATTGTCAACTTCTCCAATTTTACCTGGCATAGAAAGCAAAATGAACAAGCGTCACAGTGATACCAAGAACTTCATATGCTCAGAAACTGATCAGCACCTGATTTCATCACGTCATGTTTCACATCACAGTTTTAAAAAGTTTTACACCATATAAATTTCACTACTTTGTGATTCAATAGGCTACACAGACTAACCAGACAGAGCTTAGTTAATAGGCAGACTGACCCTGGCCAAGAGATTAACCCTCAGGGTATGAACAGGGCATGGTATCTGCGCTGGGCAGTTCCTAACTTCTATGCAAGTGGAGCAGTTAGTTCCAAGCCCAATCTGGTAATAAATTACATGGACAACAGGTGCTTGTGCCTCTTGGGACATCAGGAATTCCCACTGCAGGGGAGACTTTGAATTTCTTTGATTTCGACGCATTTATGTGCTGTTATTAACAACCAAACTCAGGCGCAAATTTACAATCATACGAAGGCTCAATATCCCGCCTATTATCCATCTTCTGTTTCCTGCTATATTTGCACAGCTTTTACCAGTGGCCTCTTGAAATGACCATGTTATTAATTCTGACTCTCGAATGATTGAAAAATTAAATAAAAATTCCTGCAGATTCATTTGAACCATTGAAATGTTTGTTTTCTATCTCATGTTGTTAATATTTCAAATACTTCTTAGTCCATGTAATAAAAAAATTAGTTTAGCACATGTCAGTGTCAGTTAATATCAACATGAAGATTTTTTTATTTTTATGATTAAAAATACTATATTTTCAGCATGAAATGCTGAGTTTATGCAATAAAAGAACGTAATTATAGTTTTTATATTTTTTGGGCACAGATTTTATGGAAACAATAAGAACAAATAAATTTGGTAAACTTAGAATATTTTGACAAATTTTGTCTGATTTGTACAGAAAGAAAAAATTATGGAGGCCAACAAAATTTGAAACATTACTCTTGCACAAGTTTGAAGCCGATTTGGCACCATATTTTAAAATCAACAAAGATAATATAAATATTCATCAACATGCATAAAATGTTCTCAACAAAGCAGGTTTCTGTGATCAATACCAGGGAAGGATTTTCAACCGATACATTCTCAGTTTCAGGCAGGATGGATATCATGCAAATAGATAAAGTTACAATAGGAGTGAATAGTTCTCACTAACTGCTCCCTGGTTTTCATTCCACACCAGAAACGTTAGATAACAGCATAACCCTGAGCTCTACTCATTACAAGCAGATAAAAGTAGCCTACTGGCTATGTCACCTTCCCCTTCCCAACTCCAGCCCCCCCCCCCCCCCTCACTACACACACTAACAACCAATACAAACACAGAAGGAATAAAATTCAAAACAGGGCAAACTTTTCACAACTGTAGATTCTGCAAAGCAAATGTGTCAATATTGTAAGAAAGTTCCATTAAAGAAACTTTAACAAACTGACCATGGCATTGAAACTCAAGTATAACTCCACCAACCCATACAAATTTTGTGATTTAGAAACCTTATGATGTGGAGCTTCTAATCATTAACCTGTTCACTGCTTCACCCGGAACTGTTCTGGGCCAGCGCATATCCTCATACTGCCATGTAAACGGAACTGTTCCGGGCCCATTACGGTCGCAAAGATAAATAACTTGCGAAATTTGTATCAGAGGTTTTTAGGAGTACATTCCCTTGACTATAAACACCATGCTGGTTTGTTTGGAGTGGTTGTTGTGATTCTGTGAATTTTTGTTCAATTTTTTCCAAAGTTTTCCTCAAATTCGGAATGCTACACTGCATATCATACAAAACTCATTTTCTGGAAGGAATAAAGACCCTCACAAGTTATACCTATATGATTAGTTTATTTTTTGTGAACAGTTAGTCATGAGTGTGCATTGTTTGGTGGCATGTTGTTTGTAATATGTGCTAAAAAGTTGACATATCTAAAAATCAGAATTTTTCATACAAAAGTCATTTTTAAAAATCATAAAAAAACTTTTTTGCCAAAAAATGTTACTTTTTTTATATAATATGAGAGACAATTCATTTTTGTGCAATTGTATGAAATTTCAAAGCCATCCCTTTGTAAATGATAGAGTTATGAGCTTTCATTGGGAGACATCTAAAATCACCAGATTTACCCCGGCAGTATTGGGATGTTTTATCTGGCAGTGAAGGGGTATTCCCTTCAGTGCTTCACCCAGAACCATTCAGGGCTACATTTGTGCATGATATGCCTATAGCCCGGAACCATTCGGGGTCTACGATGACAAGCAATTTCAAGGATATAATCAAGTGACCTTAGTTGTATATTATCTGAGTGACTTCCCTTGCTATCTTCAACCTCCTTTGTTTCGAAGCGTCGGTTGTGCATGAGGGCTTGTTTCAAGTCAGAAATTAGTGGAATTTGTGCGTACTCTCTGATTCGTGCCTGGGTCAAAATGACGAATACAAGGAAAACACCATCCAGAGTGTTAGATGAGATTCTGAACGATTGTGATAGTGCTGACAAAGATCTTTTTAGTGAATCTGATGATGACGAAGGTAATTCAGTTAGATCTAGATCTAGATCTAGTAGGAACGTGTCTCAATCGCTGACCTAAGTTCTAGGTCTAGATCTAAAGACTTACAGAAACACATACAAATATGCTTAGCGTTCTTTTTTTTTTTTTCCACCCATAAATATGAATCAACAAGTTTAAAAATAAGAGTTCTAGAGGTACAGAAACATATTTAGAGAAAAGTTATATGCAAAATTAGCAGGATACTATAAATATTAGGGAAGTTATAGAGAATTTGGTGCAACTAATCTGATTGTTGGCAATGTAGAGAAAAATTCCCTGGAACAGGGCACTCCTAGCTGAAAGCACTGAAGGGGTTAAAAAAAAAAATGAATCTCATGGTTCCAGTTTTTGGTGATGAAAAGAAAACAACGGATGAGTTAAGATCTGCCGTTACATTAGTAAGCAGTCCATATTCAGCCACAGGAAAACAAATATGGTGGCCTCCCAACCCCCTGGCATGATTTTCATGATATCACACAACGAGACGCTCTGTCTGGTTTGTCTGTGATGGGCTGTAATCACATTCAACAAATCTGCATTTTCTCTCTGTTTTCCTGTCACTTCCTAAGTGAAGCTACTTACCTAAATCTCTAGACATATACATTTTCTCTAATTGGTAACTGCCCATTAGTGTGAATCTGAAGCAAAATATTAGCTGATTTATGGCATGCACAAGTATTGGGGAAAAATGAAGTACATCTGGTCAAAAGCCTCTTAAATTTAAAATGTATCATAAAATACAGAAAATCAAATGGATCTTGTGTTCCATGAATTGTTATCCCAGTACTCACTTTCCTTTATAATCACATGCATAAGATTATGCCATCTATAAACAGTTGCTCAGACATTTTTCTCAACTTATGAACATTTTCATTTCAAAGGATTGCCTACTGGAAAAAAAATTGTTCAACTAAAAAATCATAAATCAATAATACCTACCATGCCTGCAGAAACCTCTGTCATACCAAGGACAATCCCGCACTTTATTTTCAGGATCAATGTGGAGAAATGGACATTCTTTATTGTTGCACTGACCTGCAAAGATATTATATATAAGAGTAAAAAAAAAAATTCAGAGAGTGATTAAAGAGGACACAGTCATAAATGTTTTAATAAGTTGCTCTGCAATGAGGTAGGAAAAAAAAAAAAAGAAAGGGTTCAATCTGGCTCTAATATTTTTTCATATGAAACACAGCATCTTCATCTTCCAGAAGATCTCCTTGGCTTGATTGGTAAAACTCAAAGACTATATTTTGCTGGGATTTCGGATAATTTGCTAGACAGTATTTAGTACACCTTGTTTTTAAAGATACAGAGACAGCTTATTTCTTATTACATTAAATTACAAATTTAAACATAACTGACCAGGTGGGTGTAATAAAAATCGACACACAATCAATACTTACCAAATTTTGAGAAGAAGAAGCATTCTGGCATTTTTGACATATCAAATTCATGAAGAAATTCGCAGTCGTCACCTTTCTTGCAAAGCCCTCTCAACCAGTGTTTACACACAACTGTTCTGTCACCTTTAATATGTCTGTATGGACATAATCCACCTTTGTTGCAAACCGAGGACAGGAAATATGTGCAAATGGCTGCTCCAGATTCTGAAATTAAATTTGCCAAGACAAGAATTGAACAATTGTAAAATATAGTCAGTAAAACACACACACACGCACAAAAATGAAACGAAAAGAAAAAGAAAATGATTCATTTCACTATAAAAAAAAAAAAAAAAAACCATCCATGCAATATAATAATATAGTAAAAAAAAATAAAAAAATTTGTATGGATTGTGGGGCAGAAATGCTTCTGCTGAAATCTATTAACTCAATTGTGACAATATGTATGCGTTTTCTTAATGTACAATTAACTCATGATAATTTTCATTTATACATCCTTTTTTTTTGTAACTCGTTCACCAATAAACGACATTAAAATAATTTCTAATTCATAACTGTTGCTGGATAACAGCTGAAATAAAGACAAATAGGAAAGCCAGATTTTTATGCTAGAGATAGTCAAAGGATGGACGGAAATAATTTACTCTAATAAATAGCATCTTAAAAAGAGCGATTAAAATCATTTCGACATGATCTGATGAAAAACCCTCAATTCATAAAATTTATAATAACCAATTACAATTGCAAATCAAAGCAATCTTCCTTAATCTTGTACTAACAGGTTTGAGCTAATAAATATGTCAAAATACTAAAACTGAAAATGATGATATTCTGGCAAGATTTTAATGATCTAAAATTTTTGGAGGTTTTATCAAAACAATCAAAATCGATTTAAAAGATTATTATCTAAAAACACTAGCTGGAACTGAATTTAGATCTAGACAAACTGACAGTCTGATAAATGATCACCTAAGCTGTCTTAAAATCTGATAAATTCAATTCTAGATCTATTATTTTTAAGGAAATGTCTATGTTGATTACGATTTTATTTTCACATTGATTTTTATGCACTTTTCCAACCTGAATTAGATCAATGATTAAGAAGATTCAGAAGGATACAAAGAAGACACCATCACTGATGAGCAGTTTTGCTTTGAACTTTAGTCATATCTAATAATACAGCAGTCTCCGCCAAAGAGCCCGGTCACCAGGAGACAAAAAAGCTGGCTCCTAAGTGGATGGGCTCTTAGGCCGACTGAAAAGTTACGCAACCCATCTGAGCACTTTCCTGACTGCTATGATTAGTTGACAGTCCGCTGAGACAACATCAACAGTTTTTTCTCTTTGTTTCCTGCGATGTATGTCTGTGTGTTTTTGACAAAAGTTTGTAGTTTTCTATACCATTTTTTTTTCTTTTTTGAAAAGTACACAAAGGAGATGTGGAAGGGATGGATTTAGGTTTATCTTATTCCTATCTAGATTTAGATATTACACTGCACTCGATACATGCTGAAACAGAGGTAGTATATGAGATACAAAACAATGAAATCAGGCGCTCATCAAACTGAAGCGACTGGAGAAATCCTGTGTTTTTCATTAGTGAATGAATTTTTAATGCATTTTTTTTTCTTCACAGAACTCTTCTATATTTTCTAAAAGTGCATTTCAGAGTTAAATTTGCTGAAATAGATTGAGTTAAAGACCAAAAATTGTAATTTAGTGGCATGCTAACAAGGATTAATAAGGATTAAAAAAATGATCTGCCATTTTCTCACTAAATTCAGCTGTAGCAACAGGTCACCCCCATCATCTTTAATTGCCAATATTGTGACTTCTACTTACGGTAGAACAAAATTTTGTTCACACACAGAAAGGGAAATGAATAATCTTCACTGTGATACCAATAATTCCATATGCCCTAAATTTGACGCAAGCCCGATGTCATTGTGTTGCATCACATATATATAGCATTGGCAAGTTTCTATGAGCTAAACTTACTCCATCAAATTTAATTTTAGTCAATTATTCGTCACTGCCTATTTTTACTACTGCTGGTCTGGCACGATTGCCCACACATGATATTTTTTATTCTATGTTCCTCATAGAATTCCCAGTTAGGCAAAAGAGTGGTGTTAATATTACAGGACTGATTTTTTAAAAATTTTGAGTGTGTTATTTATTGCTCTAGATGTAGATCTAGGTAAAGAACTTAACAAAGTCTAATTTGTTGGACAGAGTAAGTTTGGCGTGTATGACATGTCTTGATTGGGGTACTTTTGCCACAGGACTAAGATACAGAAGATATATAGAGCTATGTTCTGGGTTTCGATTGCTCCACTTCTCTTTGATTCAACCCTTCAAAACAGGATAAAAATACACCATTCTAAAAAAAAAAAGAAGCCCTAATCTTATTGGCCCAACTGGACAAATAAGCATATTTGCCCAAATGGCAAAAAAATAGATCTATAAAGCTTATTTTTTCCAAATGTATGTAAAGCTTAATTTGTCTTTGCAGAATACAATTTGTTGTTAGTCATATAATGGTTAAAATCATGGCTAGATGGCCAAATACTGGCCTCAAAGGTGCAAACAGGGTAATGACAGGGAGTAGAATTGATTTGCTAGACTTGATTGCAGTTTTCATCCACAGTCTGTACCACCTTCAGAAGTTTTCAGGTGACACTTCAGTATAGTTCTATGAGCGGAAGAACTATCTAGATGAATAAGATAAACTATTTTCAGTTTAAGGCAAACTTTCCAGAAATAAATTTATAAATAAACATACAACATTTAACAGCAATTAGACATCAGATATTTAGAAAAAAAATGGTTTAGACATACCTGTAGGAACTATAGTGTAAAATGTATAATGGTGACCAACGTGTTTACATAAAAAATATAGACCTATGGCATCTACTAATAGCAACATCCAGTTATCATCCAAGTGATTGGCGGCAAACAGAAGCTGACTTAATCTATATCTAAATCTACTTTCTACATTTATGTAGATGTGGTCGATGTAGGTGACTTTGTACTGTATAGGCCTCTATAAATTTCAAGTTTCAAAATCTTTACTTTGACTATTGATGTAAGCTGGTCAGAAAAATTAATAAAAATATGTGCAGGTGAAATCAAATCTTTGCTCTACCATAAAGCTCTGAAACAGAGATTTAAAAATAAAAGCATGATTGAAAGTTTGCAATTTCTTTTATATCCATGTTTGATATGATTCAGATCTGGATCTAGATATATTGAATTGGCCTAAATAAAGGGAAAACCTGAGATTGAACTTTTGGGACTGTCCTGTCTTAGTCTTTATATGGATTTCTCAAGCGGGGATTTCATTTAATTCTTTGACAAAACAATGGGGGGATTATGACAGTTTTGTATAGGAAGGGCCGCAAGCCTGACATATGTAACACATGTACGCTGTAGTTTTGGCAAGGTACGCTATTCAACTTCCAGAAATGGGACCAGTAAGGCCTAGGGATCTAAAACTTATGGCCCAATTGAGTGAATAAACACTTTCAAAAAATATTCTGAGTAAATGTGAGTGGAGCTTTATGATACCATAAAACTAAAAACTGATACCGCCTAAAGTCCCCTTGTGGTTGTGTGAACAGGATAGACCTCGATTTTTAATTATACTAGTGCGAATGATTCTACTTAGTGTATTCGGAGCTATTTCGATCAGATATCCTTTGCCAATCAGTGATTACAGTCCCTGGGACTAAAATCCCTGAGTATGAATCATAGCATAGCTCCAGAGACTAAAATTCTTGATCAAAGATTCTAAAATAGACTAGATCTAGAATCTAACTGCTTCCATTCTGTAACACAAATTAAAAAAGGAAATCAAGAGATTTGTTTTGAGTATTCAAATAGGTATCCCAAACCAAATTATTAAACAGATCCAATACACATTTGAATGGTACATTCATACAGAGCTTGGGGAAACAAAAACATTGATACTAAAAATATTAAAATCGATCAAGAAATAAGTGAGATATGACTTTTTGAAATTTAATATATTTTGTAGACAATGTGCCGTGATGACATAAGCCACTTTTGCATACTTCTAACATCAAAAGTAAACAAAGTACATGTTATAAAACTAATCACATCTACAAAATGACAACATGTGTACATACAAAACAAATGCTGCTATAATTATGTATGTGATTGTGATTAATACTATAGTTAAAAATTAAATGCATGTAATGTTCATATCTCACTAATTAATTCTGCTTCACAATAGATAAGCCAGATGTTTGTCCCAGTTCAGAGTTCACTCTGTGATACTTTAACAAGCTAGTCTCATGAAAGAAATATATCGCTCTATCCTTTTTCAGTTTCTGAATTTTTTTTTTAATGTGTAAGTTCATGTGGTATCTATCTCACAACATACTTTTTGGATACGGGTAATTTCACACAATGCTGTAGGGCGACAACCTACATCCACAAGTAGGCTTGGACATCCCTTGAATGACCATGGCCTACTAGAAAACATGTTAGGCCTACTAAAAATAGCGTGTGTCCAAATATACACTGGAGACTAAACGGACACGAGGCTAGGCCTACTAAAAATAGCGCCTGTCCGAATCTACACTGGAGACTAAACAGACATGTCCGAATATACACTGGAGACTAAACGGACACTACACGTGTCCGTGACCATATAGTGACTTCCACTCTGGGAGTGGTTTGGGTACCTAATTCAAAGGCAATTATGATAGTCTAGGCTACTTACTGGTGGGAAAACTTACATTTTTTCCCAGTAGACCTAGATCTACATCTAAATTTGTTAAGATCTGATGAACATTTAGCCAGACTAGACCTTGATATAAGCCAAACTAACCTAGATTTAGTCTAGATTCTAGATCTACAAACTGCAAACAAAATAGACATGCATGCTATCGATAATTGGTTTCTTGCATTGTTTTTCAACCTTTGTCCATTTTTCTCAATATAAAAAGATACTTACTATCCATTCCTGGAAAGGGAAGATGCTGTGCTCCTTTCTGAAGCTCCAAAGCCGATTCTATATCAAATTTAATGCCATCAACGGGAGCCACGATTTCCTGCATTTTTATGTTGTTGATAGGTCGTCTTTCCTAAGTCAAGTCTAGCACCGGATGTTTTCGTTTCTTGTAAAGGAAACCACACAAAGTCTATTATCAACAACAATGGCGTCGAACTCCTGTAAGTTACTCTGTTTTGCTCAGAATGTTCTATTAATTCTCATGTCTGCATAATCGGTTCATTGAGTTTTACTTGTTTTGAGTAAGATACGCATTAAACTATGTGTATTTCAGAAGGCATAGGGATATTTAATTTCTCTCTGACTCACTTGCAGTTCTCCACACGCTGAGAATCTCGAATAAGTGGACATACGGCTACTAGCAGCATGTCTTTGTTCTTACGTCAGCAGATTCTCTGAAGTGTTGAGTACAGATGGACTTGTTAAGTTTTGAACAAAAATTGGAAGATAATCTGTCATGAGACCGTGGACATTTCTGTCAATAATTTTGTTCATTTTCCAATTTATTAATCATTTTAGACTGTCTGTTCTAGGACAGAAATGAGATTTTCAAGTGTTAACTTAGCAACAAGAATCTAAATTAGTCTAGATCAAGCTAGATCTAGATAGAAATAACAGAAATGAGATTTTCAAATGTTAACTTAGTAACAATCTAAATTAGTGTAGATAAAAATCTAAATCTAGATAGATCTAGAGACTAGATCTAGATCTAGAAAAGTCCTCTAGACTAGATCCAGATCTTATCTAGATCTAGATGTTATTGAAATTTACACTACATTCAGTTAAAATTTAAAAGACAATATGTCTAGTGACACATCTAGAGCGATAAACATTGAAATAGATCTAGTTTTTAATGTTGTACCCTTTTTGACCCAATTGGGCACTTAGCCTTATTGGCCCAGACAAATTTATAAGCCCAAATGGGCATATAAGTGGATTTATAAAGTATATTTATCCATTTTTCCAAATATGTAATTGTAAAGCTCATAATTTGTCTTTGCAGACCAAGATCTAGATCTACATTTTTTTTTTCAGTCATGGTTAAAGTCATGGCCAAACAGATGGCCACATATTGGTCTTAATTAAAATCATCAATGGTCTAAATAGGTAGTGAAAGGGAGTAGATTCGCTTGTTTGAAATTTTCAGCCAAAGTCTGTTTCACTTTCAGAAGTTTTTAGGTGAAACTTCAGTATATATAGATCTACTTTTAGGAGCGGAAGAAATATCTGGATGGATAAGATCATAACTATTTTCAGTTTAAGGCAAACTTTCGTGAAATATATTTATAAACATACAACATTTACATAAAATGATATTGAGAAAAAAAATGGTTCAAACATTAATGTGGGGACTATAGTGTAAAATGTGTAACTATGAACTCTCCCACCCTTCCTCAGTCCTTCACCATATTTACACCAAAAAATGTAGACCACTGTATAGATCTAGGTATCTACCTGTAGCAAATCCAGTTATTGTACAAGTGATCCACAGCAAACAGAAGTTGATTAGATCTAGATCTAAATCTACATGTGTCGATACTTTTATAGATCTAATCATTGTATGTGACTCTCTACTTTGTACGGCTTTATAAATTCCATGTTTTCAAATATTAGCCATGAATATTGATGTAAGTTGGTCAGAGAAATTAATAAATATGCAGTTAAAATCAAATCTTTGCTCTGCCATGAAACTCAGAAAGAGTACGCCAACAGAGATTTGATTGGAAGTTTGCAACTTCTGTTACATCTATGTTAGACATAGATTTAGATCTAGAGATCTAGATAACTGAATTTGCCTGAAAAAAAGAAAAGCTGTGAGGTCAAACTTTTGGGACAGTCCTGTCTTAGTTCGGATTTCTAAAGTGGGGATTTCATTCAGTTGTATGACAGAACTATGGCGATTGCGACAGTTTTGTCTAGGAATGGCGATCATGTTCGTAATTTTATTTAACTATTTAAACCCTGAATTTTTTTTATCTTTCAGGCTGAATTATTTCCCTTGCGAATTCAAGGAACTATTACCCATTTCAAATATGGGGTTCAAACACTAAGCCAGTCAGACTGTATATCGAAAGAAAGAAAGTGGACTATAGATTATCAAAAAAGCAAAGAAAAGGTGTTACAAATAATTTTTCAAGTTTTATTACGTGACAAAGACAGAACGAAAAATGATGATACAAATTTTCGATGTAACATAAATTCACTGATCAACTCTAATTAGAAATCCCTTTTCAAGGTAGTTTTAGCATTTTTCTGAGAGATAATTCATATGTCATCTATAGTCCAATTTCATTTAGAAATATTATATTCAGCTTCATAATATTCACATCTTATTTCTGCAAGTGACTTCAGGTGATCTTCCTTCTTTTCTCAAGCTAGTAAAACACTCTCAAAGAATAAGGCATTTTTATGCCTCCCAAAACTTTGCCAAAGTGCTGTATTGTGTTGAACAACCTGAAACGGAGGTATTTTTGATTTCTTTGAAGAACTTCTGGGTCCAATTGATTCCAAATCCCGTATGAAACAGATTTCAACAAATAGATCAATGATTTCATATCGGACAGTGGCACGGTCTGCTGGAGGAAGTGGAGACTTTCGCCAGACACCCCCACTGTCCATTGGGGATTAAAGAGTCAAATAAATGATTTATCAATTAATTATGATTTTTACAAAAAATGAATACATATTATTTTATGATGTAAATGTTTTTTGTAGATCTGGTGACTTACAGTGCAACATGTTTTTGTTTCCTGCAGATTTTTAAAAAAATACTCTTTTAATTGAATCCTTATATTATAAGCTATCAGTTTATCACGTGAAGAAAAAAAATGCAAATATGTGAAAATAGATAATATAAGAGTGGCGAGATTTTTCTCACATTTTGTGTATGTTTGTTATTAAAACAAAAAATCCAGATTTACATAAAATTAGTTTCACTACATCTATATGTAAAGATTTAAGACAATAATGTAATTTAATGCATGTATGGTATGGCCATGATTTAAGTCATGCTAAATTTTTTCTCGTATATTTCTGTTTTATGATCACAAATATATATGATTTATTACTTTAATATGTAACTGAAAAACACCAAAAGGTTGTTTTGAACTGATTGTTTCTTCAGCTGATGTACCCCAAGAAGGGTCTTCGGTTGATGCAAAACCAGAAGAAAATCAGATTCCTAGCACTAGCCATGAAGCTAAGAAGACAGAAAATGGAGGTGAAGCTTCAACTAGCTCTGCCCCATTATGCACAGAGTCACAGATCCAGTCCATACTTGCAGCAGCAGGACAAGGAATTGATGATGAGGAGGAGGATTCAAGTACTATGCTTTTAATTTGAAATATATATTATTAGGGTTAGATTAGGAGGTAGATAATTATCACAATATTACAATTTACTGCTATGCATAATGCTAGGAGAATACTTCATAGAAGATGTTGAAAGTGAGATTTTATCTGAAGGAGAGACATAAAATAAGGTCTTCTTAATCGGTGAGGAAAAGTGTGATCAGAAAGTCTCGGCTTCACTTTTATTTTATTACTGGCATTAACTTGAATGAAAAACAAATTAGAGGTTGATTATGTAACGCTTTTGTGTATCTGTGTGTGCGTATGTTTGAGATTTATAGATTTACATAGGGAATACAGAAACAACCAAAGTATATTGTTTTTTTTAGAAATTCGTCACCAAATTGCTGGACGCTAGCAGAAAAATATATGGGATTGAATTTTTTTGGCATCATTTCCTTGATGGGGAATACCTGTGTAAAATGACAGCTGAGTTCTTTTGCCTCTTTCAGATTTCCTTTTTTTTTTCTTTGGCAGGCTTTAAACCTCTTTACCATACTTCATTATGTCAAACGGTATTTCCCATCTAATTTGGAACCCAGTTTATTTGTTGCTATTTTGAGCCCAGTGAGCAGTAGCCACAGTGTGACTTGTGTAATGCTATAATCATTGCTGTAGCAAATTATCTATCAGTATCTACTTTGTCCATCCATTCATCCATCTGTCTGTCCGTCCATCCATCCATCTATATCTATCTATCTATCTATCTATCTATCTATCTATCTATCTATCTATCTATCTATC
>JBCEWB010039350.1:0-14668 GCA_039654565.1 Peronia peronii | reverse complement strand
TCACACATCCATCCATCCATTCATTCAACCATCCATCCATCCATCCATCTACCGTATCGATCCCTTCCCTCCCACCCCCACCCTTCTTTACAGTGCTTGTATTTCACTTCTTGCACCTCACAAAGGGAAGTAATTTGACTGACAGCCAAAGTAGTAACTGAGTTGTGTCAGTTTTCCAGGGAGACAAGGCCGATAAAATCACCGTGGATGTGAACATTTTGTTTATATTTTGGTTTGTGCTTGCATCTTGTGTGTCCATTGGCCTCTATGATTGGCTGATACCCGATTGAAGTTGACCGAGCCCATATAATAAATATAATAATATAATTCATTTTGTGACAACTTTCTCCTGTACAAAGAGCTGTACAATGTGACCTGTATAACATTTTAACATGCAATGTTATTTATTGTCCATGGAGAAATGGATGAATAAACTATCTGAAACAAATTAATTTCAGTGTCTTGTCTTGACTTATTCTCATTAACCGTAGAAATGTTAAGGGTTAATCTGTGAATATCATCATTGAATCAATGGCACTATAGCAACTTCAACTGATGTTTCATGGAACATTGAACATTTTATCGTTGGTCATACATTACTATATTTAGGTAACCACAACTGATTTCGTTATATTTATGTGTTTCAGCGAAAATAAAAAAAAGGATAGATCTTTTTATTTTGATCATTTTTTTAAAAGAAAGTTAATAGTTATAGATTTTACATGATTTTAGCTATTTTGGACAGTCCCTAGAACAAAAGCAACCAAAGCTCTAACACTGAAATTCTCCATAGTAAAAACCACCAACCATATTATATAATAAGTTAATTATATATTATACATTATTTTCATTGACATCAGAACAAATTCTCTATTCCAAGTGGAATTCATACTCGAGATGATGAAATTTTCGAGAGTCTGAAGTACTGGATTAGTCACCGGTGGACAGTTATATCAACTGCCACCTAACTGTTAGAACCATCATTGATTCTCAATAACAGTGAAAACAAGACAAGTGAGATGCTACAGCCATGTCACAAACTCCAGTGGCCCTCCCTGAAAAGAAGAAGGCAAAGAAAAAAATGGATCGACAACATTCAGAAATGGACTACTGGCGGATGGAAACAAACTTAAATAAAGCAATAAAGGCCTTGAGCCCCCCATTTTTTACCTTGGCAATCATTTTTAAGTTGTTCCTCAGCACATCTAGTTTGTTATTGTCTAAAACTCACGGAGATGCGAACAACTTTGTCGTGGCCTGTCATGGTTACCAATAGGGCTGAGATAATCTGTATTTAATAACATGGAAAGGCCTGCTAAAATCGGATTGGAAAAGGACAAAGAAAACATTTGCGGAGAGCCAGACTCTAGTTTACAACCGTGTCGGATGGAGAATTCTGATATAGAACTGGTCAGGATTAACCCCTAAGACTAAGAATAGGAAGACTCAAACTATTTGAATGATCTGATGATGATAAAACCTGTTAAGCTGTAGATATTGATTTTTTTTCCCCTCTGATTATTCAGTAAACATACTGCGAATACGAATACTTTATTAATCCATTGAAAGCAAAACAATAAAAATGCCTCAGTCCTGTTGCTGCGTCATTAAATCCCAACACAAACATACAAAATAACAACAGCATCAACAATGACAATTCTAACAATAATAAGACCAAGAACAACAATAACAAAGAAAAGAGATATCTCAGATTATTCCCATGAAATTTTAATAGCATCCTTTTAACGTTTCTGTCTTTAATCAGCTAAACAGCGTGTCGTACATGCAACTGTAACCCAATGCGCCAGCTGCAGATTATTAATCAGATCCTTTGATCATCTGTTTGCTCTGGAAGTGTAATGGGAGATCGTTGTGCCCAGCCCTATTACTTCCCTTCGCACAAAAGGAGATATTGAACAAGCAGTGTAAAAGAGGAAAAAAATCATTTTTGCGCCCTTTACTTGACACCATGAAAAATTTAAATTATGGGATAAAGAGAATGTTTTCTATTGCTATAATTTTATCAAATTCTGTGGTCAGTGTTTCGAATGACAAGGGATTTTTTTCCACTTTACGCTGGACTGGGCACAACGATTACCTCAGCTGCAATATCTATGCATGCTCGATTGCCGTGTTTGTGTGTGCTGTGTGTGTGTTTGTGTGTGTGTACTTGTGTGAGTGTCAGGTATATAATCGTGTATGCTGAGCTGACAGTGTGTGTAGTAAGAGTGTGTATATGTTTGTGCAAGTTTGTGTATGTGTGTGTGTGTACTGCTTTGTGTGGTTTTGAGAGTGTATGAGAAAATACATCTATATATTATGTGAGTGTGCATGTGTGTGCGTGTGCGAAGAAATAGACAGACAGCAGACTGACAGATAGTCAGGCAGGCAGATGACGAGTAAAAAAAAATCGACAAATAGAAAATTTGTCGATAGATAAGATTAGATAAGATGGAGATTGGAGATTGGAGATTGGAGATTGGAGATTGGAGATTGGAGATTGGAGATTGGAGATTGGAGATTGGAGATTGAAGATTGAAGATTGAAGATTGAAGATTGAAGATTGAAGATTGAAGATAAGATAAGATAAGATAAGATAAGATAAGATAAGATAAGATTAGATTAGATTAGATAAGATAGATAAGATAAGATAAGATAAGATTGGATGGGTGGGCGGCCGGACGGACGGACGGACGGACGGACGGACGGACGGACAGACAGACAGACAGACAGACCAGATAGATAGATTTGCAAGTGGATGGGTGCATGGTTGAATGGATGGAAGGATGGATGGATAGGTAAAGGGTGAGTGGGAGGGTGAGTGGGAGGCTGGGTGGATGGATGAGGGGACGGATCGATGGATGAGATGGATGGTTCGATGGACAGATGGACAGCTAGACAAATGGACAAATGGATTGTAGATGGATGGGATAGATGGATGGATGGATGGATTGGATGGATGGATAGAGCTAGAAAGAGTAGGAGATGAGTAGAAGAGACAAAGAGGAAATAATGAACAAATAAGTAGAACAATCCACGATAAAAAGCAAGCTGAATTTCTTCTCAGCGAGAGATGCAAATTAGAAATGAATAAAACATTACGTTGAGAAATCAAAACTAAATGGCTTGAAAGGCCACAATATGGATTTGTTCAGTCAACTGAGAATGAATTTTTTACGAGCTAGAGGTAGGATGGAATAAGTGGGTTCTGGAATTATATCTGTGCTGATTTTTAAAAAAGACAAGTCTGACTTGACTTAGATTACGTTTCTTTGAAACCATAGCTTAGTGAATCCTGTTTTGTCGGGACCTGAATCGACATGGGACGGGCCATTCCGCCACACGCTAGGCCTCTACGTGGTTGATATGAGTTGTATTTGTCACAATATTGGAAATAAAAGAAACAATTTGCCTTTGCGTTTTCTGTCATCCCGACTCGTTTTCTCAGTTTGAGAGAACAATTTCACGAAGTTCTCTCCAACCGTTTGCTTTCATCTCTATATTGGAATCATCTTTGAGAGACTTAACATAGGGTAGATTTTTTTATCTCCGCAGCAATAATAAAATGCTCTGTCCATTTGGCTTTTTTTTTTTCCTCTATAGCAATGATAAAATGCTCTGTCCATTTGGCTTTTTTTTTTTTTTTTGCCTCTACAGCAATAATAAAATACTGTGTCCATTTGACTTTTTTTTCCCTTGCAGCACTAATAAAATGCTCTGTCCATTTGGCATCAACATCTGTGTTTGTTTGAGAAAGGTACAACTAGAATAGATTTAGATGTCGTCAATGAAGCAGGATTGAGCACACTGACACGGTATGAAAAACTACAACCTCTGTTTGCATCTCGTCAGTTGTGATTTGGTGTTCGAGGCTCTTATTTCCACTGTTGGTTAAAGACAACTTTAACTTGCCCAGTTTGAGTCCGGATTCAAAACTTGAGACAGATTTGGTAGTTGGCAGAACGCTTATCTAACTCTTTGTTACCAATGCTGTCAAAACTGACTTAATATAATACTCTAATTTTAGTTAGTGCGATATAATATTCTAATCTTAGTGCGTTATCCGCCTTCAAGTTCTATCTTTTCTGAACATAAAAATTGTAGTTAGAGATGGACATGTCCATTCGAAGGTCTTTGTTATCATGTCTCTTAAAGGACAATCTGCTTCAGTAGCCGATCTTGGCTCACTTTGAGTTCTGTATACAGTGTTAGAACTATTATTAACAAATAATGTTTTATTACTACTAAGGACAACACATGTATGGGTCACTTGATCATGATCTCCTCCCCCAATATCTGGAGCACCAGTACCGCGGAGGGCTGGCTCTTTGAGATTAACGTATAGATTCAAGCGCACAAGGAATATTAACGAAAGCTTTCATCTGATGCTCCAAAATGAACTTCAGTTTCCAACAAATGAATGGAATCTGCTTTCATTTCCTCTACTAGTCCAATATACACACTGTAGTGAAGCATCTGCCCTACGTAGCAAAGCTCAAGAAAGGCTGGTTTGACAGAAGAAATGATGTCAGCCAGATATACCTCCTCTTTCCCATCTAGTTTTCTTGTATTGTTTTGTTTTTTGTTTTTTTCTAACCAGAGCAACAATGAAGTCTGGCGTGAACGCAGAAAAAAATCAATGCAAAAATGTGATGAGAAGTATTTTAAATGTGTGTATGTATGTGTGTGTCTTCAAGTCATTTTGCTTTTTGAATCTCTTGAATGAAACTGATGGGAAAATATATGGGTTGGCTGTGTGCCGCTTTTGAAATCTATGGGAAAATACAGAATGCATGAAGAAAAAAATTGATACATAAATATGTATCATTTTTAAAAATTGAACCGCAAAACATACAAACACGATTCCAGACAAATAGGTTAAAAATGGGAAGTCTACTTATGGTAAAGATACGCTGCTTGAACTTTGGAGGACAAAATTCAAGATGATAGCCGTTGCCATAACAGCAGTAAGTGATTTGAATTGTGTGTGTGTGTGTGAGTGTGAGTGTGTGTGTGTGTGTGTGTGTGTGTGTGTGTTTTAAAACTATGACTTGTTTTCCTCTAATATCGCAGAACCAAATTCGCTGATGATATTTCAAAATTGTGTGTTCCAACGGTTTTCAAAATCATGTTCAGGTTTGCTAGTCGATCACATCTAGTTGAGGAAAGCTTAAGTATGCAAAACACCTTGTACATCTCAAGGCATAATGTCTACATCTTTCATTTCAGTGTGTGATTTGTTTAGGCCTCTCACAAGTTAATATTAAATGATTCCTCCTTTGTCTTGTTTAGCCAATCTTTTACGATACCGTAGCGTCCCCTCCAGGTCTTCCGCCCTCTCCCATTCCATCTTACTATTCTGTTTTTCTCTTTGTTTCCAAATTCTCTTTTCTGGGCTTTCCTCTCTCTCTCTCTCTCTCTATTTCTATCTTTTTTCTCTTTCCTCTTTTCTTCCTCTCTCACTACTTCTTTCTTTTAATCAGTTTTCTTTCTTTCGTTTTTCTTCTCCTTGTACGTTCTCTCTCTCTGTCTATCTCTTTCTCTCGTCTTCTTTCTCATTCTCATTTCTATCTTTTGTTCTCTTCCTTTCTTTTCTGTCTTCCTCTCTTTTTATTTCCCCGTCTCTCTCTCTTCCATAGACTCTTTCTCTCTTTTTTTCTTCCCTTCGCTTAATCTTTTTCTCTCTGAAACATTTATTTCCTTGTCAGTATTTACACTTCAGTGTTGCTGTTGGCCTATATCATATACTCAAACCCGCTTTTTTTCATTTGATTTTTGTCCCTCTTTCTTTCTCTCTTTTGCCCTTTCCCTTTCTCACTCTTTCCCTGTCTTTTCGTGTTCTTCTTTTTTCTTTCTCTATTTTTCTCTCCCTCTTCATTCTCTCAGTGTTTTCTTCACACTCCCACTCACTTTGTTCTATTCTTTCTTCTCATCTTTCATCTCCCTTTTTCTCTGTCTATTCTACTTTCTGTTTCTTTCTGTCTCATCCTCTCCTCCCCCCCTCTCTCTCCTCCTCTCTCTCCCTTACTCTTTCTCTCTTCTCTTTTTTTTTTTTTTTGCTAACGATTCCTCTGTTCCACCCCCCCCTCCCCAGTTCACCCTCTTTCTCTAGAGGAAAAGAACAATTAATTGTTTCCGTTTTCATGTCGATTTTAATAACATTGTACTCACTTCATTATACGTGATTATTACTGTTACTGATTACTGCAATCACATGGAACACCGCGACCAGCAATTGGACTTGTGGTTAGAGAAAACTAAGAGTTGACATTTTTGTAACTGTCAAGTAGGAATCGAGAATTACAGTTGGTGGAAATAGACATTATCCAACCGCATTTGTTCGATAAAGATCTACATCTCAACCGCCGCGACTGCGGTCTGATGTTTTGTCGTATATTTTTTATCTTTGTACTTAAAGCTGTCCTTGCTTGTATCTGTCTGTCTGTCTGCCTGCCTGTCTGCCTGTCTGTTTGAACTTGTTTTATGTTTTGCATATCTTTTCAAATTTGTGCATTAAAGTTGGTGAGTCTGTAAATCAGGAGTCTGCGTGACTGACTCAGTGCATTTTCTAAAAGTCAATGTCCCTGTCTGTACGTCAGTAAATCTGTCTGTGTGACTGTGACTCAGTGAGTCTGTCTATGTAAGTCTGCGAGCCTGTCTGCGTGACTGTGACTCAGTGAGTCTGTCTATGTAAGTCGGTAGGCCTGTCTGCGTGACTGTGTTTCTGTGAGCATGTCAGTCCGTCCGCGAGTCAGTAATTTGGCTCTTGAATCTGTCCGTCTGTCCGGAATATCTTCATTTGTCTGTCTGTCTCAGAGTCTGTCTATCTTGTTTGTCTTTCCACAAGTGACTATGTGCCAGTGTCACTTTGCTCTTTCCTTTGTCTTTCTTCTGAGTGTGCGTGTGTTTTTGGAGGGTAGGGGGTGGAGGGAGAAAAGAGGAGAGGAGGCAAGAAAATGAGAAACTTTGTCTCCCTCATTTCTTTCTCTCACCTATTCCTGTTCTATCTTGTTCGTCCGATTGGATTTTTTTCTCTCATACGTCCAGTTGGCCGTCCGATTCGGTCTATCTAGACCTTTTCGGATCTATTTACTTGTTGCATAATGTAATTGCCTACCTGCCTGTCTCTGTGACTGCCTCGTTTTTGTTCTTTCTCTCTCTCTCTCTCTGTCTGTCTCTCTCTCTCTCTCTCACACAGTCTGTCTCTCACTTCCACTCTGCTTCTGTGTTCTTCTGCGAAATGGATGAACTGGCGGTTCTGCCTCTACATGCACGACAAATCAGTTACAGATCAAATTGCTGTGTACCTTGGAACAAAAAGATCTACAAGAGATGAACTTGCTGATGATGAGCAGGTAAATTTAATAAAAAGATAGATCTAAGTGGAAAGCCAAACACCGTTGAATCTTAATCTTAACAAACATATTTTTGTGTTATGCATTGGTTTATATTCTATGAAGAAAAAGAAAAACTTTCAAAATTCTAAATCACCAGGGATCTTGGAATGACATTTTTGTTTGATTTGGTTTGATTTGGGATATTCAGCGACGCATGAAACACGATCACGGTTATATTGCGCTTAGTACGGTAAAATATGTTACGAGTTAGAATAATATATCAAACGATATATAAGCCTAATGTCTGTAGGTAAAGAAAGTAGAAAATAAAACTTGTTAACTGCTCACAGTTTTCTTAAAACAAGTTTATTTGGATAATACAAGCCGGTCTCGCGAAAGACGTTCATAGTGGTTGTCGTCTCGTTTTCTTGAAAAAATCCATTAGAGAGGGACTCGAGAAATAGGCTGCTCAAGCGTCTTTGAAGTCCGCGCAGTCTCAAATATTATTATGTGCACGACTGTGAGTTAGACAATCGCAGGCCATACACTGGGAGGAATCAGTAAGATGACAATGTCCGAAATGCAGCATCCGCCATCAGAGACCGCCATCATGGTCTCGTCTTCGACGCAGAAATGACCCTGACCAAGATCCAAGATCCAACTGGATAGGTTTTATTTCTTTCTCTGTTTCTTACTCTTGAAATGTGACTGTCCCGATTTCCTCAAAATCTCGCTCATCATATACTGGGGCTTCTCTCTAATCAGAAAACGATGTGGTAATGATGATGGCTCTCATGTATAGGAATGGATACGTGTTCTTTGCTCAAACATGAATATAGTACTCATTTTAGAAATACTGACATGCAAATATTTTCCAGTGACATCAGTCCGGTTAAATAAAGAGATTTTTCCAAACCAAATCAATATATCGCAAGAAGCGATTAGAACAATCACTCAAGAGGTCAGACAGGATTTACTATTAATAGAAGCTTACGTAAAGAAGCCAATTTACGGCCCCCCTCCCCCCCACCTCAAAATAATCCCGGCTTTCCCAATCCGCCCAATCCTACTTTACTTATCACTTAGGACATGGCGGACAGGGCAATATGGAGGACAACATTATTTTGAGCATTGTGGCGGTTCTTGTTTTATAGAGAGAGAAAATGAGAAAAGGAAATCAATGTGGATAAATCTCTTAAAAATCACGGACTTTTTAAAACAGTACACTTTTGGTACTTTTCCTTTCCCTACTTATTTAAGGATGTTCGCAGGGAATTCATTCTTTTTTTTTGGGGGGGGGGGGGGGGCAAACTATTCACAATTGGAAAAGTTCCGTGACTTTGACGAAGTCCTCCAATTTTATGCATGCATACTCATTCACTTTCTTGTTGCCGTACTCTTTTGGCTTCACTTTTCACTAAAATGTAAATGATCTATGCGTATGTCAATAAAGCTTAATGAATTCTTGGTGCGGCTCTATGTCCACCCAGCCCGTAGCAAATCTATTGTGTCCATATACCTGCACTTAAATAACTCCCAAAGTGGAGTCCTTGTATGTGCGAGCCAGTACATAATTGTTTCACCTTCATTATGTGGTGAATCTCTTTATTTGCCTATGTTTTCTTATTGCAATAGTGGGCTCATAACATAGTCACTTCATAACCTTTTTTTTTTTTTTAGACCAGGAGTCATTCTTGGTTGTATTCACTTTCAAGTTACGTCACGTTCTTTTATTTTAAGCCTTTCAACCTCCTGGGGGAGGTAACCTCGGGCGTTTTTGACTTTCAGGTTAAACAAAGCAAAATATTATACTATATATACCGATACTGTAATAAGAATCATAGTGAATCGGAGACTAGCTCTAGATCTAGATTTACTTTCTTACACAGACGAAGCACCACGTCACCAGACATCACGTCACTAGACACCATGTCACGTGACAACAACTTAATCAAGTGGTTTAAGTGTGAGTTTGGCATCGTCTTGGCTTGACGGCTTAAAAAAAAAAAATCAGGTTGAACCAGATCGTCGTCAAGCCAAGCCATTGGCTGGATCAAGCTCAGTCCATCACGATCAATTCTACTTGTCATGTTCTGGATCATCTAGCCGAATGACAACGGCTTTATCGTAAATGGGTCCAATAAATCACACGTCATTATATTAAATGCATTCCTGAAATACCTGAAGTTTATAGGAATTAGGTGAAATATCTGATCTAAATAATGGTTTCTATGAAACGATTGAACCTCGCAGAGAAAATTCCAGGCAAACTAGTTTTAATGCTATACACAGATCTTAAATTTCCATTACTGCGCTCCATATTGATTTTATGAGGGGTAAGAAAAACAAGCAGACAAATCCCTTCATCCCATCTCTTTAAAATCTCATTATAGCAACGTTTTTTTTCTGGTATTTTCATTGGTTTCAAATAAAAAAGACGACGACAAGAACAAGAGATCTGGGGTTGATGTCACACTTATCACAAGGAGCCGCGCGGCCCAACCACGACAACTGGCACACTACACCGCGAATGTGCACGGCATCGCGTTTGTGTGGTGGAAAAAAAAAAATAAATAAATGTTAGCTCAGCATGGTTGTCAAGCATTACGGAATGTTATAATTATATTTTTGTTACCAGCAAAAAGAAAATGAAGGATTTGAAAGAGGGAGTCGATGTACTGGATTCGTCAATTGAACACAGAGATCTAAAAAGGTACATTTGCTACATTTAGTAGGCTGTAGCGTCTCAATCATCTTGGATGATGAAGCAAATCTTAAAACAACAACAACAACAACAACAACAACAACAACAACAACCAACAACAACAAACCACCAACCACCATCACCAACCACCACCACCAACCACCATCACCAACCACCACCACCAACCACCGCCACCAACCACCACCACCAACCACCACCACCAACCACCACCAACCACAACCAACCACAACCAACCACAACAACAAACAAACAAACAAAAATTTCGAATATCAATTGTTCTATTTGATGAGCTGATGGGCAAGCTGCACGATACATTAGTTTGCTCTTCCAGAATACACATCTTTGGCAAAAAGTATAGTAATGTATAGGCTACACAAATTACCTCGTCCTGGGACCGAAAGTATTCACAATGCCACTGCTTTGGACGGCGATGTGCCATCATCCGTAGAATTGAATCTTAAACTGAGAGTTGCCGGGCTGCGCAGATGCGCGGCTTTCCGTTACAAGGCCACGTGTAATATTTCAGTTGCAAAAGAGTCGGCCATTGGGACAGTTAGTACGCATGCACCACAATGAACTACTAACTACCGTGCCGGTCGCAATTTCGCTGTAATAGTGGCTGATGTGCCGTTAAATCCCAGCACAAACAAGTAACGAGTTTCAGAACCGCGTAGCCGTGTAAACACGCGCTCAACCGACAAATGTGATACCGGGTTTAACACACATATACGTATGCACACAGGCACACACACAACACATAAATCAATCAAAGAACGAAAGAAACAAAGATGTGTGTGTGTGTGTGTGTGTGTGTTAATACCAATCAGCTTCACTGTTGGGGAAAAGAAAAGTAATTTGGTTGGCAGAAAAAGAATAAAAATGCTCATTAAAAAACATTGCCTATTAATTTGTCTTTTTTTTTTAAAACCAAGATCATATCACAGGGAAGTAAACCTGAGTTCGCCTGCAGTTTACTCTAGTCCAGCTTCAACAGGACCACAATGAAGTTCATTAATTGTCGCCCTTGTAACCATAGTGACCGGTTGTTTAATTTTCTCAGTGCAATAAGGGGAGACATTCTTTTTATGGGAATGTTCTGAAATTGTTTTGTTTTCTTTCTTTTTAGCAAGTTTCTTTATACGTTCCCAATACACGGCTTACAGTTAGAGAAAAAAATACTGCACAAGTTTTGGAGCCGCTCTGCAGCTATGGAAACGGAAAAAAATGTCGGAAAGTAAACTTTATAATAACAACTTAAAAGCCCAAAATTCAGGATCTGTTTGTACTCAATAAAACAAATGAGATTTTTACAAACACTAAATAAATATCTAAAATGCGATCTAGGATTTTTCAAATACTTGTATAAATGAAAAAAGTTCTGAATTTTTAAAACATTCACTGTTCATATGTAACAAAAATTGTCAAAATGAATTTTTCAGTTTTTTTTTTCTTCCAATTTTTTATGAAAAAAAAAGTGCGTGCCACGTTCTTTACAATGGATAATAGATACTCTGTGTTCTTTACAATGGATAGGAGATACTCTATGTCAAATGTCAAGTGTGTATCAACTACAGTGCCTGAGTTTTACTAGTTTTAGGCTACTGAAGGACGAAAAAAACAAAAAGAAAATTTTAGAAACAATGGGTAAATTTGTGCATCCACGTTTTTTGTGTTGCCGTTGGACTACAAAAACCATCAAATCACAGATAAATCAGTTCTAAAGATCTACCTATCCTTGTGAGTGGCCGAGTCAAATAGTAGGGCTATTTCTCCCACACAAAAATGCCAATGGCTCATATTCGATACCGAGGTCGAAATTCGATTATGCAAAAGTTGTGTCTCCATGGTGCAATGGCGTCCTTTTAGTGTTCTAGTCATTTCTAATGTACTCCTGCTATAAGTGTACTGATATGTCTGCTTAGTTATCTGCTCGTCTCTTTGTCTGTCTGTCAGTTCCGTGTGTCACCTGAAAATATGTATATTTGTTTACTCGTTTGTTTATCTATATGTCTGCCAGTCTAGCCGTCTGACTTTCTCTTGTTTGTCTTCTGTTTGTTTGTCCATTTTACCCCTGTCATCCCGCCTGTCTCTTCATCTACCCACCCACCTACATACCTACCCACCTACCTACCTACCTACCTACCTGTTATACCTACCTATTTACCTATTTACTACCTACCTATCTACCCACCTACCAGCTTATCTGCTTAGCTAGCCAGCTACGTACCTACTTCTACTAACCTAGTTATAAACCTACCTATTTACCTAGTTGCCTCCTGCCCGCTTTGAACTGTAGCACTGACACAAAAAGTCGACTCACTTCTTGAGGCAAAATACCCTGAGCTCTATCATAACTTAAATGAAAAAAGAAAAAAAAATCGAACAAATTCTATCTCTGATCTTTCTAATCTTCCTGCCTTGCACTAGCCATGAAGACATGATGATTGCTGCAGTTATTCCACCCGATTCATTCGGATGAATCGTCGAGCGCTCCTACGGGGGCCTGGGGTATATAAGTAGGTTCTCTGCTCCCAGCTGCAGGCAGGGGGGCACAGTGGCTCTGACGTTTGGTGTCTGATCATGGAGAAAACAGGCCTCTAATCATGGAGAAAACAGGCCGGGATCGACTCGCAGATCCTGCATTGGGGGATGGAAGGACTCGAAGATCGAAAACCCGCATTTTTTCAGTGACTCACGGTCCCCTGGCTTCCTGTGGGTAGGAAAGCCCGACATCTCGCCTTCTGGGATAAGGGCGAATATATTTCGGAGGTCCCGTGGGTACGCTACGCACGTTAAAGAACTCATAGCAGTCCAAAATCGATGAAAGAGTAGGCTGCATGCCGCTGTCCGGGCAAAGTTTCCAAATTCCAAATTTCTACCCACAAAAATTCTCAACAAAAACAGGCAGCCTCTTAAAAAGCCGAGATAATCCTACTTTCTAAGGACTGAAAGGCTTAAAACAACAACAACAACAACAAACAAACAGCTGCAGGCAGTGAAAGCCCGCCATCCGTAAAATGTCTCCCACGGATGACGGAATGCCATCCTCCACGTTCCAGAAGTGACATCTCTTCTCTCTCCTTGTTCCTCTCTGCTGTCCAGGTTTGTTTCCTACTTGCTCAGCCTTTTTGACGTGTAAAAGTATCTAACCGTGTTTGGCACAATATAGCCGTGATCGTACAGATGTGCCACTAAGCCTCCAACACAAACAAACAAACAAACAAACAAACAAACAAACAAACAAACCACCGAGTGTTCAAAACTTACAAATGGTTTTCTCATTCTTGTTGTAGTTCTAACTGCTATAGAAATAAATCCCAAAATCTAGACTTAGACACAATCAGAAATGGTTCACTAACGATTTTAGCTACCTATGGAGTAAAAGAGTTAATTTTTAAAATCTCCTGTGCCCGTGGTCATATAGAATAGATCGTTTCGAAAATGCAACACAACCAGAGTGACTGCTCTTGACCAAAATAGTATCTGGGGAGTTTGCCAGTTCCTTCTAAAGTAATAGTTCACAACGTTTTTGCACTCGCGATCCTTTATCAAAAAGCTTGAGACCTACGCTAGCCCCTACTATCAACAACTTGCATTTTATTTTCTGTGACGGAGAGGGAAAGAATTCTGTAATTACCTAATAGTATGCTAAATCCCAACATTAGTCCAACCTGAATTCATAAAAAGAATGCAGTTATGCTTACAACAATATCAACATAGGGTCAGCAGCTGCTGTTAAGCCCAGCTAGAGGGATTTTATCCCAGTCCCCTTCTACTCTAGCAAGGCAACGTCACTCCATCCCATTCCCCCTGCCAAGACCCCCCCCTCCCCCGACCTTAAGGGGGTCATGACCACCAGCTGGGAACCCGTGATCTAAATTTTGCACCACTGAAGAAACTGAAGGAACAGTGTTCACCTCTTCTGGAGAAATCGGAGCGGTGTCAGTGTTTTATTTAGGACAATAACATTGTGTTCAATAAGTGACCTGTCAAGGTTAAATATGACATAATGTGACTATTGAATCACTACAGCCTGTGCTGTTCGAAAGGAAAAGAGCCACATTTTTCTGCCAGCTAAGTCACTTCCCGTAGCTAGGTACAAGAGCTGTCATACAAGTATTGTGAAGAGGGACAAAAATCACGTTATCATCTGTTAATTGAAACGAGAGACAAAAAATTATGGACAAAAAAATCACGATGAGAAGAAAACATTTTCATCATTATGATGAATTTTTGTTTTTCATTTTTTCAAGTTATCATTATTACTGGTTTTGTTTTGTTTTGTTTTGTTTACTTTTGTTTTGTTTACTTGTTACAAACGTTTCAAATAAGAAACGAAAGCGTTTATTTTTCTCTTTATTTAAATATTGTATCTCTCGTACATGGCAAAGGGAAGTATTTAGGCAGACGGTCGAAATGGCCCATTTCAATGTAAAGCCTGACGAACGGATATTTGACCAAATCGACCAGCGACACCTTCAAGTTAAACAATGCAGGCGTCACTACTAGCTCATCAAGTTAAGTTTTACTAGCTACTCAAAACTGCCTGGATTTGCCTTGCGCGCATCAAGTTTTACTGAAAATGCGTGTTTTCCCCTCGATCGTT
>JBCEWB010039239.1:0-14669 GCA_039654565.1 Peronia peronii | reverse complement strand
ATGTCTCTATTTTCATATCACAGCAATATCAGCTGCAAAAACCGATTTTTATATTCCATTTCACCTCGTCAAAAAAAGGTGTGTGTCCATCGTTAGAATTTTAACGAAATCCCAATGCGTGAACTGGTGGGAGTTAAGATGTTTGCATCAACTTTTGTTCTGTCAGTCAGGCTCAGTGCGCAAAACTGCTGGTTGATTGCTTTGGCTATATTACTGCACTTAAATCAAAGAGAACTTTGAATCTAATTTCCTTTCTTGCAAAGGAATTTGCTTGTCATTTTGGTCCATTGATTATTATTTTGATGATGAAAACATTGTGAACATATGATAACCAAAGCATGAAAATATGTGTGCTGAGTGTTGTTCAAATATGTGTGTATTATATAATTTTAAATCTGAGCCAACACTAAAACAGAATCTTCTTTCTTCTTTATGGCATGATGGAATATTCAAACAAGGTCTTACAGACTTTTATATAATCTTCAGTGTAAGATCGTTTGACACAAAATAAAAATTGTATCTGTTGATCTCAACTGTCTACCATTTGAACTGGGAAAACCTGAAACCTGCTTAGAGCTCTATTGTTAACTGAACTAGCTTATATTAAAATCGTACTAAAATGTTTCAGTATTGCTCGACATAGACAGATTCTGAGATGAATTTTATGGAATGAAGATGCCTCAGTATGGATTATCATAAAAGTTGATCACAATCATATGTCATGTTTGCTATGATCTGCCCATGGGCATGAGTCTGACTATACAACCCAGCTGACATAGATCTAATTCTCAAAGCTGATTTATCTTCTTTTATTATTTGTTATCCATTTTGACCTTCAAACACAACAGGAATCGGGGCACGCCCATGGAAGTGCAGTCCTGGTCTGTTTCTACTATGGAAGTCGCAAAAATGGAATATGTATCGATTTATTACATGATTATGCTTGCTAATTTTTGAAGTCTTTTAGAATGCACTCTGTATACCAAATATTAATTTTATAATATATAATTATAATACTGCTACTGGAACTGTCCATTCCCCTAACCTGAACCCTACCGCTAATCCAAACCCTACCCTACCCCTAAAGTAAACAGCACAACACCAAAAAATAATCAACCAGAAAAGTTTATCTGTCATTTGAAACACCCAAACAACCCCAACTCAGAGATATTGGCAGTAATTAATCTACTGCATTTTGTCCGTGCAAACAGACAGCCTTTAGTGTAGCAATCATAACTGTCCCTTTAAGTTCATAATTGGAGTGCAGAGAAAGAAAAGAAAGTGAGTAATCGATATGTGCCATAGAATTCCTTAATAGAAACAGACCGGAACCGCACTTCCACGGGAGCGCCGGAATGGGTGAATCTAAAATCAAATGATAATATGTAGATCTAATTCAAGAACTCAGGTTTATCGATGACTCATCGTCGTGAAAAAATCCCCAAGTCCAAATTGATCTAATGACTGACTAATCCCGGCCAAGGAACAGAACCGGTCATTTAGATCTAGGCTCTTAAAACAATCAAGTTAACTCTTTATGATATATTAACTTACTTGCATAACTCCTCGTAAGCATCAGAATAGGAGTCTATTGATATTATATCATTGTCCCCACGACATGAGCAGAAAAGTTTATAGACCTTCTCGGCATCAAAGCCCTGATGATTATGGTCAGCCATTTTGACGCTAGCTGTAGCTACGGGCTTCTGAAAATGAAAATAGTTCATTGGCTGAAATTTATGGCCGTTGGAAACGATTGAAAAAAAAAATTGGTTTGGATATGACAGGGGAATTCCGCTGAGATAGCCGTTCACAGGCTATTAGAACCAATCGGTGCATCTCGATTACTTTCTCACGCATTCATGCACACCAATATTGAGCAGTACAATGAGGTCACCCATACATGTGTCGCATGGGCCGTTATCGCGCCGATTGGCAGAAACTTAGATCTGTCGTTGAAGTTAGCTTCATACCGACGATTACAACAGAACCAGAAAACATTCAAACATGCGGTATCCACCAAAAATTGGAAGACAAAATATAAAATAGCATACCCTAACAAGTTCTCACTGATATATTCCTAGAACTACAAAACTTGTGCTAACACTATTTGTTATCATACTTTTACTGTTTTCAGTCTTCCCGATATTGGATATGATGTAGTGGTCGTAGTAGTATGTTTTCTCCCATAGAAAGTAAGAAAGAGAAAGAAAGAAAGAAAGAAAGAAAGAAGGAAAGAAAGATGATATGATGAATGCACAGTTATAATATGTATTTAGTCTAATATTATGTCTAGAGTATTCAGAATTGGCGATGCCTGCTTGAGCGTTTAAAACTGGTAGTTCCTCCCTCCCCCTTCGATTATTATTAATATTTGTGTTATTATTATAAAAACCAAGCTGCCGAGTTTCACATTATTATTTATAATTTCATTATTGTTATTTTAAGCACCGAGTTGTCGAGTTTTCTTCTTCCTCTTCCCTTTATTATTATTATCACAACTTCCGAGTTGCTAAGTAAACAGGATTCTATGATATAATATATAAGCATATAGTGTACACATATACAAAAGATACAGAAGTAGGAAGAGAGAAAGAAAGCAAGAAAGAGGCGAAAGGGCATGGATAGATCTAGATTTAGATTTGTTTTGGTGTCGCATGTTTCTGACTTTAAAAAGATAAAAAATATTTTAAAAATACCGAGTTGCCGTGATTATTATTATCGTTATTATTTATTTATTATTATAAAAATTTTAGTTATTATTACACAAACTAGAGACAAACAAACGGACAGAAGGACTGAAGATAGGATATATGTATAGACAGACTTTTCCGCTATTTATTTCTGCTCTTTTTTTTTTCTTTAAAACCGAACTTCCAAAGAAAGAAAGAAAGAAAGAAAGAAAGAAAGAAAGAAAGAAAGAAAGAGGGGAGAGGGCATGGATAGATTTGTTTTGATGTTGCATGTTTTTGACTTGTTTAAAAAAAAAAAAAATTAAAAATACCGAGCTGCCGAGCTTTTTTGTTATCTTTATTATTTATTTATTATTATCAAAATTTTAGTTATTATTACCGCAAACTAGAGACAGACATTTGGACAGACAAACTGATGGTATGATATATGGATAGACCGATATTTCTGCTACTTATTTCTGCTCTGAACTCCCACTACGGTTTGTTTCGAGTTAGGAAACAATGAATGCCTGGAATTCAATTAATTGTTAATCGATGATAAAGCCTTTTTTTTCTTTCTTTTCATCAAAGTGTTGACAAAATAAATCAGTCAGTAAATTAAATGTGCTTTTAAAGTAATTAGAGTGATGTATCAACAGCATAAATCAATGTTAAACTGGAATTAATTTGCAATGCTTCATAGACACAGATCATTTTAAAATTAATCAAGACGGGACAGGGTCCAAAATTCTGCACTTACACCAGTGGAATCCTACAAAATTTACCATTTTAGGAGTACGACAAATAGAATAGAGAACAATTTTTCACAGTATGACAATGTCTCTTTTGGGGGGGGGGGGGGGTGAAAACTGCATGTCTCTGCTTTTCTTGATTCTCTCGTGATCGTCATTCTGAGATTAAATTCAACGCCAAGTATATGTATTATTATTCTATGTATTATAGTTTCTGCCCACCATCGCTGCCCTGGTAAGACCGTGACCGCGGCATTGCACAGCTCTATGGGATCTTTCCTGTGTTTAACCCTTGAGAGAGAGAGAGAGAGAGAGAGGAGGGCTGTGATTCCATGGTAAAGACGGAAGGCCAATTCCGGTTACAGAGATAGGAATAATGAGATCATTACATTTAGGTGCTCAACGCCGAGTGAGCAAAACAATGATAAATATTTGCTGATATTTTTTTTCTTTGTGCCTGCTGTTTAAAAATAATAAGTTATATCTTTTTTGTTTACATTTATTGCGTCAGCGGCACCCAAATTCTAATAAACATTTAGACAAATTTCAAGTCAAAATTTATCCCCCCCCCCCCATCACTACCCGCCCCCACCCCCCGTCTCTCTCTCTTTCTCTCTCTCCTCTCTCTTTTTCTATCTCTCTTCCTACCAATCACCCCAAATAAACTGTTATAAATGGATAACTATAGACTGAAAGAGTGAAGGGAAAGAGCTAACTAATGTCATGGCAATTATACCTCGATGGTGCTCTCATTGACGAACGCCCGGGGGGCCTTTGAGATCACTTTTTGCTTGCTTTCATTTATTACATTCCGCACATGCTTCTCAAAAGCACGAGATCGTGCTTTTTCATTAGCAAGCCTCCTGTCTAATACGCTGGCAAAATGTCCAGAATGGCGTCCCTGAAAATATCAGAATTATAAATGTTAGGATTCAAAATTGCTAAGATTTGTCCTTAAATTTGGTGATTAATTTCAAACGTTTTATAATAAATTTCTGTAAAGGAACACAATGCATGTAACTGCAACATTTACAGTTACGGAACATTTTCTTTTTTTGTTTTTTAAATAAGGTTTGCAAATATGGTACGTGCTTATACGAATTTTTATACTGAATATAGCGTTGAAACTGTTGTTTGTGATCTTAAGATATAATAGATTTATTTGTTTTTGATTTATAAATATTTGCAAATGAATGTCTCTATTTCTTAATATTTTTAAATATTATTTTTTATTACTTTTCCATTTTACATTTATTAAAATTTATTTATTTGCGGAATTTGATCAATTCTAACTTCAAGTAGATTTATTTTGCCTTCAAACACTATTGTTTCATTAAATTATAATTTGTGTAAAACAAAGTGAATGACTGCAGGCTGTAGACAAAAGCAATGATTGTATATATATATATATATTCTATGTATTGAATGACGTTGTAAGATCACTTCAAAGATTAATAAGATAATGGACTGAGTAGCTTGAACATGGCTGTAAACGGTCAAATGCTGTACCTTAGTGCAATGGATAACTGAACCTAACTAATTTTTACATGTAAGATAAACCATTATTGATCAGTATATTTTGTCACATGAAAACTGATGATTGCGCTACAAAGTACAATGTATTTCATTCTTGACATTCTCCCTTCTAAAATAGAGGAAATAGACGTAACGGTGAACTTTACCTACCTCTGAACTATGTAAATTGTTATCCACTCCAGTAATCACACTCATCTCAGAGTTAAACAGGTTGAAGAACACAACTGACAGAGCTATGCAAACCACTAGAAGAAAGATCCGCCGTGTTCGGGTCACATATGATAGGCCTATATTCATGGTCGCTGAGAGTTAATCTAGAGTCTGCCAAAGGCTGGCCCATCAGTGAATTTGGTGTTGTGGTGTATCATGTATCTAGCCGTCAATTTCTGCGATAAGATAGATAGAACACGACAGGGCACTTTACTCATAGCTGAAGTGATAACATGAACGTGTGCATCTGTTGATAGGCTCTGTTGTCTCCTTACTGAGAGCATATGTCTAATGTTTCGATATATTCAAATACATAGGGCTACGGGAGCTATCATGAGACATATTTCTCTGACCTGAAATCTAATTAAAAGAGAAAAGGAGAGTCTCAAAATAGAAAGATGTATAGAATGGTGGAGAATACTAGTTATAAAAAATACATTCTGTTTTTAGAAGCAACACTGATTATTTTTGCTCTGCAAATATAATTTTTGGCATTTCGTGCCACATCAAGTATAGCATTAATATCTAGGCCTACATACTTGTAAATGAATTGAATGAATTGGTAGGTGGCATACCGAGCGAGAAGTGAAGCCTGACAGTGGACAAATATCTGTGTGTAAATGCATGATGTATATTTGTGGGGTAGTTTAAATCTACATCCTATTGTATCATGGACGTGAAGCAATTACATGCACATGTATACTATAAGCTTATTTCAGTTTAGGAATCTCGTTAGGTTCATGTTTCTTGTGAAAGAGCAGCACTAACGTTATTATGCTTTTCTTTTCCTTTTACAGTACGTGATAGTGCAGCTTTATTTATTTATTTTGTTCTCTAAACATATACAGTACATGTAATAATTTTGGCACTTCTAAGGGACTTTCCATAGCCCTTAAGAGTTAATGAAGGTGAAAAAAAAATCATTTCCGGTTCACTTCCGATTTCCCACGTGTGACAATCAACAACAAAACACAGGCTACTGTGTTCCGAGGTGTGACTGTCAGGGTGGAAAACCGATCACTTTTACTTTTGCTTATTAGATATTTGAAAAAATAACTATACAGCTTGACTGATTATATAGATCAGTAATTTCAGAATATATCTAGATCTAGGAACCGTTCAGTTCACTGTGTTGATCGAGCGGCCAGATTGACACTCGTGAGTTTGAAGCTGGTCGACAGTCATTCATAATAAAATTCACCATTCATTCATGCTTCAATCGCTGATCATTTTATGCCAATAGTTAGTGGATAAAACACACCACTCAGTACCAGTTTCGCTTAAGCATATCAGCAGCGACATCTGTATTTTTACCGGAGGAGAAACAACGAACAGAAACAGCGAAGGTAGGTTTATTACATCGTGATAAACATCGAGTTGATCGTCTTGAGAGTAAAATCTAGAGATTTAGACTAGATCTAGATCTACTAACGACTAGATCTAGATTTTAATGTCGCAATGGGCTGTAGATTTAGATTTCCATTTTTTTAATTATTTTTTTTTTATCTAGATCTATATTTATAGTGGATTCTAGATGTAGACCAAAACAAAACACTTGTAAACAGTCGTATTAGAAGAAAGATCCCAGAAATCAATTATCATTATCATGTTATTTTGCGAGGCCATATCGAAATCCAATCCAATTTCAAATTTACATCTGATGATAGATATTTTATAGGTGTTTGGGTTAGGTTAGCTTCAGATTATCATATATCATGTCTCATCCAAAACTGACAACAGACAATGATGGAACCCCACCTAAAGAAACCCTTAGTCTTCATAGATCTGTGGATGTGGATCTGTACGAAAATGCTAAAGAAGTCTAAAAGAAAATTGAAGGAAGATTTCTGGAACGGTCATGAAAAAATGTCAGTTGACACACATGTTGGGTTGTGATGTTTAACATGTCAGACGCAGTTGATGCATGTGCAGTTGTGATGTTAAAATGTGTATTAATTGTCAGAGTTAAATGTACCGTTAGACTTTTTGCAAAGAGGGCCAGATTTGGGGAAATATCTTGGGGCCGACCATTCAGTTTGACATTCTTTGAATCATTATCATTCAATGCAAATGATCTTTTGGAATTCATATTGCAAATGGCATACTTTTCATTTCATATTGAATACAAATTTTAGTATATCTAAACAAGCGTTTACCACAATCACTCTGCCTTTCATATTTGAAGACAACATGAAATGATGAGAAAGTCTGACTGGAAAACTTCCAGGAAGAACAAACATATCTAGGTTCATTTGAAACATCACAGAGGATGTGGACCAGTGGAAATTTGAAAACTTGCGACAGTTGGTCCCTGGGCCTGACTTTGGACATGGCTGCGCTAGAACTTACTGAACGTAAACTCAGATCCAGTTCTTTTTTTTTTTTTTTAATCGTATATCAGGCATATCAGAAAAATTACATCCAATGATCATTGATAAAAGCAGCAGATAATTGTAGTCTGGACCATATGTAATAACCCAGAGCAATATTGTTATCTCTGCCAAATATAGAGTTTGAGAATCAAAGGATAGCCCTTTGATCATCAGCAAATGGTTTTCAAATTGATTCACTTTGCCTAATTGTGATGATCTATTATATGATGCAATATAACTTGTATCTTTCCTGTGCAGTTCTTTTAAGTGAAACTCCTCATTTCTTGTTTGTTACTATGTTCAGTTGGACGAGATTCTGGAACAATGTTACCCACTATTTCATACAGCACTCTTTCACCAAACAAGCTCCAATTGGAATCACACACACTAGAATGAGTGTGTTTCTGAGGTGATAGTTTGCATGATTCTAAGTAGATCTAATTGAGATATAGAGAGCTGAATTATTTTTGAAAATAAAAATGAAATTAGCAGCATTTGTACAACTAGGCTGGTAGTATAATATTCAACATTATTCAAAAGCAAATGAGGAAATCAAGAACTGAATTATAAATTATATAATGTAGTTTTACCACATTCTTAGTTTTTCCTCTCTTTTGGCAGAAACATTCATTATGGCTTGAATTCTGCTGAAAATTAACACTCTGATATTCACAGAATAATTGATACCCACCTGTAAAATATTATTTGCATAAAATTCAGTTGCTAGGGATGAAATGAATAAAATTAGCAGCTGGAAAGATCATCATTTTATTATAATTAACTACTTCAAATTATTCCTGGTACAAGATATAGGAATATGAAAAGAAGACGTTTCAAATCAGCTGTTGAACATTCAAAGAACTGCTTCAATCTGAAATGTGTGAGAATCTTTAAAAAATCAGACTGTGTTGTGTTGATTAATTGAAAGGCTTTGTGAATTATCACTGTTTTGTTGTTTATTAATAGTCAGATTATTTAATGAATAAACAAATTCTCTGCAGATGTTTTTTCTGTTTGACAGTCAAGTCACAGCGAATAAAAGTAAAAGTAATACCTTCTAAGAATATGAGGGATTTTGAAAAGCCTTTGTTCATTTGACTTAGGTGTAAATTTTGTTACAAATATATACATTTATATTTACCATGCTTAAAGGTTGTTGGAGGTGTTAAGAACTGGCAAAAAATAACAGAGAGAAACAAGTAAAATTGACAGGAAAGTTTATAACTGGTAATTTAAAATGGATCTTAGACATATTTTCAGATAATCTATTTTCATCAACTGTGAAAGGAACATTTTGCTCTTTTAAGGATAGAGTTTATCTTTAGTTTTATCTCATTATTGGATAAAGATAACCACATTATATAAGTTAACTGTTAGATTCCTGAGAATTATTTCTGTCTCTGTTCTCTATCCCTTGTGCAGCATCTTCCCAGGTCAAAGGCATGAACTGTATAAAGGACGGATGGTTCAGCGAAGTGAGTGAGATGTGGCCAGGACAGTGCATGTCCCTGGAGGTGGAAGAAGTGCTCCATAGAGAGAAGACAAAATACCAAGATGTCTTAGTTTTCAAAAGGTTAGTACCAGTTTAAACACAGTGATTGGATCTCAGAAAGTTTTTGTCATTGAAGATGTTATTTTATATCAGATTTGTTAAATGTCAATCATTGGTATGCAAAGGTGCCAGTCATATTTGTAAAAGTTGAAATAACCATATTGCAGTTTTTTTCACAGTAATGTATATACAGACATATTTGCTGAATACTGATATTGAGAAAAAGGGAGAATTGATAGAAAGAAGTATTTTGTTGAATATCAGCAATATTAACCCCCCAACCTCATTTGGCCCAGATATTTAAGCACTTCTTTTTTTTTTTTTTTTTTTTAAATTTGTAATCACCTAAATTTCAAATTATATCAAGCAACAAATTTTAGTCACTTCATCATTTTATGGCTGATTATTTTATGAAACTTAAGTACGAAGTGATATCAAAAAGTTCCTGGCCTGTATCTTAATGTTAAACTGTATTCGGTTTATATTTCGCTTCTGCCTGTTTTGAAACAGCCCCCCTGGAATTTAGTACACCACATCTGCCATGACTCAGGCACATTCCAGAAGCAGTTTTCTGTGAGCCTATCCAGGACTGCCTTTGATTCATGTTGAATTAAATTTGTCTCCACTGTATCAAATCTGTGGCCTTTGAGATGAAATCCATCTTCTGTAATTTTTGAAATATGAAAAATAACAAGGGGTCAAATCTGGTGAGTGCTGTGGATATAGAATGTCATTCATTTTCTTTTTGCCCAGAAAAGGTCACTTGCTTCTTGAGTTTCTGTGGGTCAAGCACATTGTCTTGCTGGAGCACTCAATTGCCATTATCCCAAAGTTCAAATCTTTTCCATTTGACATCTTCCATCCTCCATTTCAGAAATTCATATCAGAAATCAGAATTAACAGTTTTTCCCTATGATCGTTGAAGAAAACAGCATGCTTTTGATTGCACTCCACACTATTGGCATCTTTTTTGTTTGATCGTTGGAGATTGTGGGCTTTTCCATTGCAAAAATGAAAGCCATAAATCCAGCTTTCATCACCTGTGTTAAGCTTTGACATGAGGATTGATCACTCCCAAACATTTGAAGACACAAAATTAGATTTGCGTTATTTGCTCTAATTTGATATATATTTTGAACACAAAAGTACTGCAACTGAGCCCGAAGGATCGCTTATTAAAATATCTATAGTATCGGCTTGACAACTAACACAGTCAAATTACATGAGTGAATAGATACATGGGTGTTCAATCCTCTTTTGGCTGTGTGCACATGTGAATAGATCTAACCATGGTGAAGTTAAGCAAAGTTTCTTGAGCTTTTTGATAATGCTTCATACATACATTATGTTGTAATCCCATGTTGAAAATTGTTTAATGACACCTGCTCCATTCACAAAGCTTCCTCAAAATTAGATACTGTTTGTGATAAAATTATACAGTCATAAAAGAGGCAGAAGGCCATGCTGTCACAGCCTCATGTGTTACAAATCCAAACTAGAGCTTAATAAGTTTGAGCAAAGTAAGGTGACAGACAAGATGAAAAGCAGTTCACATTGGTAAAAAATTATTAGGACAGATATTTTCTGTTTTGAAAGCCATGAATGAAAACACATAATGACGTAACAGTCGCAAACCATGTTATTCCAAAATGTCTACTTTCAGGACAAACAAAAACATTCATTTCAGTGTGTCCTTTTAATAAATTAGTATTTTGTTTCAGAATCTATACAATGTACATTAGCTTGCAGTAATTATTGCATGTTCAAAACCAGTTTTGACTCCTAATCCATATAGACAGACACACATTTTGTGCTACCAGAAAGTGACACAGAGTGACATGCTTTGCATCAGCTCCACTCTTACATGATGTATGCCCCTTTGCTTTCGACAGTGAGGTTCACAGTATTTGTATGTCAAGCGTGCTGGGAAACAGACATGCATGCTTTGTGCGATGCTGTAGATCATAGTTTTGCCCCTATAAATTTGCATTATATAAAGGCATGATGAAAAAGGGTTTCCAAGGGATATTTTGAGACAAAAATATAATAACCAAATTTCAGATCACATGGTTTGCAACTGTTACTATCAATTAGTAGAATGGTTATGTCACATTTCTGATCTGTTTGTGTTCATGATAATGCATGCCTAAAAAATGGCAAAACAAAAATATTTCTCTCTATATATTATCTCAAGACGACATTTCTTACCCGCTGCCTGAATTCCTGAGTGTCTGAATCAACTGCAAAGCTGTGTTTAGTATTGCTCTCTAATTAATGACCAAGTTAGATAGCATCTGTTCCATCTGTAGTGTATCTACCAAAGTGGATTCAGTTAAGTTTGTGACACCCTTATAACATTTAAGTATAAAATTTGTGATGCACTGAAACTAAACGAGCCACAGAACTGAATAAATGTATATCCAATTTTGACTTTCAAAACTAGAGAATTGTGTAGTCATTATTTTACCTTAGTGAGCTGTTGATCCTGGTTTATTGCAGGCCTTGGTTTGGTCAGCTGGTCGTATGTCCTAAAGGCAAGGTTTATATGAATGTCCAGCTAGAAAGTGACCATCACACCAATACTGACCAATGCTGGGCTCCACAGATAGGAACAATCCTCTATCCAAGATTACTCCACTCTTGTTAGGATGTTGCACTTGTTATCAGCAGAGTTCAATGTTTAATCAAATCTTTTATCTCGATCTGTCCTGCAAACAGTTTCTAGAGTCATGAATAATTGTCATGTTTGATAGAGGGACTGATATTTCACAACATATTTCAGTCAGAAATCTAGAGTTGTTGTTGAGTAATTTCAAACATTACCTAGTACAAACCTTGATATTCATAACTGTTTTGTTCATCCCGCCTATACCAGATTTAGCATACTTCGGTCAAGTTCTCAGAAGTATAATAATTTTTCTTTTTTACCGAATTTTAGTCTTTCACTATAAGGTAAAGTCATAAATGGTTACGTCTTAGTAATGTCTGAAGAGAAATTTATTTTATCATTTTCTTGTACATCTGACTGTGTAATAAATAATATATATTATAGTTCTTTGACCAATATCGTAATTCAATCTTTCTTGGCTATCACTTAGT
Organism: Peronia peronii; assembly: GCA_039654565.1. Taxonomy (NCBI): domain Eukaryota; kingdom Metazoa; phylum Mollusca; class Gastropoda; order Systellommatophora; family Onchidiidae; genus Peronia; species Peronia peronii. The sequence goes on along the minus strand of JBCEWB010039239.1, from coordinate 2,476 downwards.
TGCAGTGAAAATAAATGTACTAATTTTTGTTCAAGCTGTCACTACATCAGAACACCCACATGTAAATGAGAACTGTTTCCCTCCAGGCAAATGTGATCAGCAAACCATTTTATCCTTACTCCATCCCTACATGAAGTAGAGCATGCAGCATGGCAATCAGCCCAAATTACTGATGTGGCCCTAACAAGATGGTCTCACTCATCCCATTAATCCTTGAACATCGAATGGCCAATGCTAAGTGCTATTTATCCAGCAGTCAAGAGTGGCAACAAATTGAATGAGAAATGAATACAAATAATTATAGATAAAGCAGAGATGTGAAACTTCTCTTTCAGTGTCACTGATACACATTTCCTTTGCTGGATCCTAAGTTTTCAACCTTCTTCCCCGTGGAAATCACATACTATTACGAGATTTGAAAACCCACAGGATTTGAAACTTGTACTCCTTTTTACATGAGAACAAACTGACCTATTGAATAAAGACACCAAGGTGAATTGTAGACTGAAGGTAGTGTTACAGAGCAGTTCATCCCATGACAATGACAAACAAATCCAGATGAGACCAACACGCTTACCAGAAGTTAAACGATCTTGGGCCTGTAAATCTTAAGCCATAAATTATTGACAAGGAAAATGACGATATAAAGCAGGCGTTTTTCTTCTCTAACCGCAGCAACATCAACTCATTCGCAGTTAAAGATTTAGTGGTAAGTACAAGAACAGGCATTTCTCTTCTGTAACTTTGCCAACATTACAGTCATGTACAGTATATCGGCTATCTCATGCAATGTCCGGTGCTTTAGTTGGTAACGCAGTACTCACCAGAAAGTTAACTCACAATACAGCTATTCGCACAGGTAACGTTAACGATGGTATCACTCAGTGTGTATGCTATAAGTTAAGCTTAGGTTATGAACAGAAACAGCCGGGATCAAGAAACAGTTAAACTGATTTCAGAATACGAGTTGTTTTTATGCATATTAGCTTAAGTCATCAACAAAAACGGTCTTGACCAAAAAACAGTTAGCCTAGCCAGTGATAGATAACTCTTTGTTATGATGCATCCTCTCCGTTATCAACTATCTTACAAACGAATCCAACTGGATAGAGAAGGCAACATAAAGTTTGAACCTGGTCTACAAACGGGCCCTGATTTAGCTACCACATCAGCATGCATGGCCAGCACAACGTAATATTAGTGCAATATAGGGAACTCGGTAGATAGATACACAGGCCAAGCCCTCGTCCTTTGGCTCATCAGATGGGGGTTTCCGCATCACTTGACCTAGATCTGCTGCTTGTACTTTGCAACTTATTACCACAACGATAGCACTAATCCGTCAGCTGATTTTAAAGGGTTTGTCGGATGCCTGTTGCTAAAATAAGGTCAGAGGATAATGAAAGTGAAGTACCGTCTGTGTATGAAGCGATAACCAAAAAAAATGCAGCGGAGCCCTTTTTTGTTCACGAGGGCAAAGTAAGCTCTAATTTATAAACGTATTCATCCACCAATGCATTCAATCGCGTACTATCACCTTGATTTAGTATCAAGTGGAAGGCATTATTACCCGTCATGTCAGTCCCCAGTTTTTGTCAGGATGGCAGACTGGCTGTTAATGATTAAAATGCCTTGACTGCTTCACTCCCAGCATCATTGTCTACACACATCCAGAAGAAGAGGGAAAAGATGGTCCTAGCAGTTTCATGCAAGTTTCGAAAGGGCAGTTAAAATCACTTTAATACCAGACTTGTGAAACAAACACTAATAAGGACGTGGTGTTTCGTATGGTTCATCTGTGGATTCTGCGTTTTGATTAGGATATTGGATATTGATTAGGATCGTCGTTGACTACTCATTATAGGCTTCGAAGTTTGACAATTTGCGATCTGACGAGGGTCGAGATGACGCAGACAGCCTTGTCTTATCAGTTGTCAGTACGTTTTCAAGGAGCTAATTCACATCGATGAAGTTATCACTTAGCAATCATATGTGTGTAGGTGAACACCTTCAACACCTCTTGAGGTCGAGATAACCTCCACCAGGAGGTTGAAAGACGTATATAGAACTTAACGTAACCTCTTGTCCTAATACCTGGGATGTATGCCACCCGTTCAAACATGATGTCTTGAGCTGACCTTTCACTTTTCCGCCCTCCAAATAACCTTAAGCGTCTTTGTCTCGCCGTCTCAACTCTGTGTACCAATGGTGCATGTTTATAACAGGGAGTTTATACATAATGTGGCACTCCATGATCCGTCTCATTCTCTCCTAATACGTGTATCTTTGTCTTTCTCACGTTTTTTCTCTTTCACTCTGTTTTTCTGACTATCGGTCTAGTTGTTTGCCTTTTGATTAGCCCGTCCACTTTCCAGCATTTATTCGTCCGTCCGTCCATCCCTCCTATCTATCTATCTATCTATCTATCTATCTATCTATCTATCTATCTATCTATCTATCTATCTATCTATCTATC
>JBCEWB010039128.1:0-14670 GCA_039654565.1 Peronia peronii | reverse complement strand
GTGTGTGTGTGTGTGTATGTGTGTGTGTATGTGTGTGTGTGTGTGTGTGTGTGTGTGTGTGTGTGTGTGTGTGTGTGCGCTCTTGGTCTTTGGCGACAGAGAATATCAAAAGTGATGAAAAAGCTTTCTTAGCTAGAATGGAGAAAAGATGAAAAAAAAAGAAAAGAAAGAGATACACACACACACACACACACACACACACACATACACGCACATATGTATACACACACACAAGCCGAGACAAGGATAAATGGAAATGGCTGATATATTGACTTGTTGTGTTCTGGATGTTCTCGCCACCAGCCCGGCCATGGATTGGGTGGCGTCCAGGCAGATCCAGTCCAAGAAGGTTCTGGAGAAAGAGCTGAGCGAGCTGGAGACCAAGCAGAGAATCACAGAGGCCAAGCGGCTCAGGCAGATCCGGGACCTCGGCGTGGATCTCTCCAAACTGCAGCGAGCTACACGGAACCTGGATGAGATTATTGATGGTGAGTAGTGTTATGATCGTCATGGAAAGAAAGCATAGGATTAATACTTACTTTATCAATACCAATAATAGTTGGCACTACTTGTCATCAAAACGTATTGAAAGCCTTAATTGAAATCAACAGGCTATAAGTGTTTTTGTTTGTTTGTTTGTTGTTGTTTCTCTTAGTGGTTTGTTGATAGAGGTAAACTTGTCATTACAAATGACACTACTGCTTTCTTAATTGTTGCTCTTGTGGATATATAATATCATTATTTTGAGAGCGAGCTGTTAGTCATAAAAAAAAAACAGGAACTCCTGTGTAACAGCTGCCACCTGTCCCTCGATACGGATTTAAAAATAAAAAAAAATAAATCACACAGATTATTCCATGGTGGATGTCTCTGGTGGGTGCAAGAAATTTGGACTGTCTGTACCATTGTGTAGAATAAATTACACAATAGGACTTGAATACTAAGTGAACGTTCACACATAAAGTAATGATATCCACAGAAAAAAACTGCCCTTCTTGATGGAGAACTCCTGTCAATTTGTTTATTTTTTATTTTTTTTTTTGGAGGGAGGGGTCACATGATACTAAATAAATGAACAAAATTCTTTCTTTCTTTCCTGGCGTCCATAGAGATAGTGTAATTATCAAGTGATATCTTGAGAAAATCAGAGCCTTGTCTCATGTTTCCTCAGTACATGTGAGGGGCATAGCATATTTCTGGCTGAAATTTGCCGCTAATGACTTCTCCATTAAAAATTTAAGAACAGTATTGTATGTAATACATTTTATCTGCACTTGCCATTACCTGAACGCTGTTTCAGTGTCATGTATTATATTTGGTTGTTGAAACTGATTATGTATTGTGATGTTTTTGTTTTGAGAGAGAGGGATATGGATCCGTCCGGTCTGTGTGCTTAAGTTTCTATGTCTGGTTTGTGTTTTTTTTACTTGGTTCATGAGATTATATTTCTGACTAAACTCCCAGCAAAATCAGAAAAAAAAGGAGTTACTAAGCTGTTACACTTTCAACTCCCGAAAGAACTGGGGTTGGACAAAAGCGGAAATAATCTCGAGGTTTGAGGACATGTGTGACTTAGTTCAATGTTTTGATGTCCTTATCGCGCATGGTGTGACGGGACAGGCAATTTCCGTGCATGCACTCGTCCCAGACTCCGGAGAATGGATTTCCGTCAGGGATGAGACCAACACTAAGACTTTGTCTTCTATGCCCACGTGATCCCTGGATATTCCATTCTGGCTAGTGTCAAAGCGAGTACAGTACTTTCATTATTTGTTACTCATCTCTGAAATTTTCACAGATGGAAAAAAAAACAAAAACAAAAACGCCTACGTTTTCGTGTAGAAGAAAAAAAAAAGTCATGGAAATGTTATTTCAGTTTGTGTATATCTCTGTCAGTTGTTTATGCTGTTTGATTTTAAAGACATTTTTTATCATTATTATTATTTTATTTTATTATTTTTTAAAATTAAATTTTATTTATTTATTTACTTTTTTTTTGGTCACCGTATTATTACTTTTTGTATTTGAATGAATAGCATAATTATTAGACACTAGCCTGCTTGATAGTGTAATAGATGGCTCATGAGAACGAAACACGACTGTATTTTCAATGGTCGCATGCAAGTTTTAAATCGGAACATATGAGGTTGCTAATAAACAGAAGATAAATCTACCCATTGTCCATTTTTATGTTAAGTAATATTGTTACTGTGGGGATGTCCCGAGAAACCCATAAAATGATAGACTGTCGATAAGCCATAATATCTCAACTACAGGAGATAGAAAAATACTTGACCCAGTTAAGGTGAACAAAATTGTAATGGTGGCCATTCCTTCTGGCCATAGAAGCAGCCACTTATGGCACTGCTTTTCATAAGAGACCATTTGAATATTGCCACAATGTCGTTGTGAGGAGAGGAAATGGAAATAGAATGGCAATGATGTTGACCAACTAAGACAGCTGGAGACGGAGGATTTCCTGGCTCAAAGATCATCACTCCAGCCTTGGGAGAACTACAGATCATTGACCGTACAGTCTTCCAGCTCAAGCAGCACTGTCTCCAGTGTTTGCAGAGATCACAATCCATCTTCCACAATAGGACAGCGCCAATGTCTACCAAGGTGCATAGAACATAACCAGTATCTTAGCACTGCCAAACAGAAGTCAGAACCAACATAGACCTCTGCTTTTCAAATGCTGGAGAGTTCTACGACAAGTTAACCGTGATATATCTTTCTTACTGAAAAATATCGCAGCAGTTTTTAGCTAGAGGGGCAATATGGATGTGGTTGATCTTTAGGCGTTAGAGAGACAATCAGGTCGGAACTATCTTGTTATTGCAAGGATATCGATTCTGTCCGGGATGAATGGTAACAAGAGGTACAGATGGTGAGAAAATTCGCCAAGGCTGGAGCTTTTCTGTGACTGTAGAAGAAAATCAGATGCTTGCTTTATCGTGTTTCGCGCCGGGTACCCCTCATGGATCAGCATCTCGTTAATGAAATCACATTAACTACGCTCTTTGTGTCTTTTCGCTGAACACATCCAGCTCGTTTTACATTGTTGTATATTTTGTCTCCCATCTATGTAAACTTTAGGGTTGTTATAGGGTGATTTATTTTCGTTCTTATCGCCGAGGCATAAAACACTGCTGAGTATTGTTGTGTATTGTATATATTTCGTTTTTATTGCTTACCAAGGCACACACACAAACACACACATATACACATACATACGCTCTCTCATACAGCTGTATTGTGGCATGACTATAGGATTCACTTACGCTCACACCTTATGTTGGCTCACACAAACCACCAGCCCTAATCCGTAGTTTGGACGGCCACGCTGACCCTTAGCCCTAATGCACAATGAATCCTTCCTTAATTATAATTAGCAGTATCCACACCCAAGAAAGTGCGTCCTAATCCCCAGATAAACACACGTCTTTGCTCTCTCTGCGCCAACCTTTGAGATCTGAAGAGGGATAGACTGCAGGAAAATAAGATTTAATATACCAGTCCTATCACTCAGCCCAGGGCACTTATGTAGACCTGGGAGTATTAAACGGCCTTTCTCTGCACGGTGCCAAATGCTCAATTTTTATAATGCAAATGATTGGCCGATCGATCGAGATTGTTTTGTTATTGTCTACCTGAGGTTTGCTGGCATGAGACAACAGGTCAATATAAACGACCGGTTATTGAGCCATTACAACATTCTAATCGGCAATTCCTTGGTGCGGTGAGTCTCAGAGATACCACTTTTCCTCTCCAAACCGTCTTTCAGTTGCCCAAACTTCTTAAGATTAAAAAATAGCTCAGTGAAGCCAAAGATAAGTGGTCGCGGCAGGTAGGTGACTTGTTTGAAAAGACATAAATACTTCATTCTTTCAGTTCGAAGGGGTCTGATGGAATATCTTAATGTGTTTGTTATCTAATGTGCGCTTTCTGTGGACGACGATTTTTTATGAAGCGAGGAACGTTGGCGATTATTGTATCTAGGTTTTCTGTGATTGTTTGTTCGTTTGGTCTTGGAGGTAGCAGTGGGCAGGTGGCTGAAAAACGAAAAGAGGACTTCGTGTAAGGTTAGTTTGACTGTATCTCAAGCACTGGCAGTGTAGACAGTTTGGTTGTGACTTATCGACTGCGCTCGGTGTCAGATAGAGGTAGCAACACAGAACAAAGTAAGAAGCTACAGGTTTTGACAAACATCAAGTAAGGTTTGCTATTATGGTGTGCTCTCAGACTGAATGCTAACTTGATTTTGGATTCACTTTTTAAAATCTTATTTATTACTTTTGGGTGTTGTCGTGTTTTTAAATAAATATATATTGATTTCCTTTGGAAATGTTGGAGAGAGTACCTAGCCAACCATTTGCTGACACGAGGACAACGAGACAGGGATAAATTGCCATGTCATCTCATCCTTTATCCCTGGGTTTCCGTCATCAAATATATTTCATTCGCTTGTTGTTTACTAAACTACCCATCAAATACATTTTATTTAAAACTGCCTTGCCGGTGTGTTGATCTTAGAATTAGAACAAATACAGCAATGTATTTTTTATCCTTAGTTTTCCTATGTGAAGTTATAAGACTAAATTAGCTCATCAGTTATCAGGAATTTAAAGTCATTGTGTATTTTGTCATATAATTTCGAATTTTACTTTATTTGATATCTTATACCTTAATGAACTCCCACAAATGCCTATTCATTGACTCCTGCAGTCTGGTAAATAAATAAAGTGCTTTGTAGTTGTGCGCATTGCCTATATAGTTATTGTGGTGCAGGTGTGTTTGGTATTGATGTGACTGATTGTCCTTGTTTGTAATTTTGATAATTGTTTCCTCTTAACCTGAACAGTTTTCATTTTCCTGGTACAAAAAAGCAGATGAAAATCGTGCTAATCAACAAATATGGAGCGTTCAAAACAAATGACCTGGACTTAGACAGACATAGAGAAAAGTGGCCATGTGCTGACTGAATGATTGGATGGATGGGCGGATGGATGGATGGTTCTACAGATAGACAGATGGACGGAGGGGAGGACGAACTGCTGCAAAGATGGGTGCTTGGAAGGATGCATGTATGAATGCGAGGATGGACGGCTAGGTATTAACTCATCATTGTTTGTAATCAGTATGTTATTAAAATGTTGTATTCATTTTATTCAACAGATATCACACCCAAACGTCAAGACCGCAGAAGCTCTTTGCCTGCTCTCAACAGCAGTGGGGGACTTACCTATTACGCAGAGGGGTCCAGATCCCCGAGAAGTAAGCGTCGGTTGAGCAGCATCGCCGCCTTGCCAGTTCACGACTGTGCGGAAGCTGCTGGTGGTAATACTAGCGACAGAGATTACGGTGAGATGACCCAGGACAAAGACAAACAAAGGAGGGGCAGTAACTCAGGTTTGGGACAACGAAAGGCAAGTAAAACCGAGAGTTTGTCAAGCAGCGCTAAAAGAGACAGATCATCGCCAATGCCGCGAGCTTCAGACACAGGCGAGTACAAAGGAACGCCTAGGCCGACCACTAGGCGTAGAAGTATTGACAATGGATTAGATGGAAGTCCCGAGAGAAACGGACCCGACCATCAAAGTCATCACACAACAGCCGTTGTTGTCCATGCAGATGATGACAACAGCGAAAGCAACGCCCATTCGATGTTCGGCAGGACAGCTGGTCGAACCCGGCGCTCTTCAGAACCGGCCGTTGGTGGTTACTATATCCGCGGTCTACAGGACCTGATGTTCAGTGACGTGCCGCCCCTGGATCTGGCGGAAGCAGAAGAAGTCAAGAAGTCAATACGGAAAAATCTGCCCTCAGATATTGTAGCAGAGCAGGATGAGGAGGAGGAGGAGGAAGAAGAAGAAGCTGCTGCTACTGCAGAACGTCAAACAACCTCAGCATCAGGCGCCACACTCTCTGCTAATGGCGCCCGCAAAAAGGAAAAATTAACCTCTATCTCAGAGGGGGATCAGGAGGAGCAAAATAGTGGCGCTAAATCCGACCAGAAGAAAGACAGAAGGGCGTCCACGGACAAAGCCAAGAATGCCAGCACTAAGAAAGATGGTGACAAATTGAGCTATACACCTGCACGGTCCAGGCGCAAATCGGACGGAGACGTTCTCAAATATGCCAAAGTCTGGAAGTTACGTGTTGACAGTAAGCATGCGGCCGCTGGCAAGGACTTCTCCTCCGCCATGTACGACACCACATTAGACGACCATAACAGTTCTGATGAAATGTGGGATGCTGTCAGGAAGTGCCGGTACATCAGAGGCTACGAGCCGCCAGAGATGAGACAGCCGGCAGACATTGGCGAGTTTGTATTCGGGCACAGGAACCAGGCAGCGGTCCCGCCCGAGAAACCCTTAAACTCGTGATTTGCTGGTCTTCAGGGGAGAAGAGGAAAAATAAGCATACCCAGACTGACAACCATCAAATCTGCAACGTATTTGCCATAACCAAACTTTTCTCCACGTTCCACGTTTCTTAAAAAAAGTCTTTGACAATGAAGAACAGTCATGATAATCGTTATCTCCAGTCGGTAACCAAGGATTTCCTGGCGATGGGGTGTGTTTTAATATATATCTCTTCTTTGAAAGAACATTGTTTGGAATAGAGATTAAATGTTTGTATAAGGATTAACAGTCTCCTTTAGCTGAGAATAGGACAAATCATCGCTGAAGTTAATTGTGATCTCCTGTAAGGGAATCAAGCTGGAGTTTATCAAATACAAACATGATATTTTATGTTCCACTGAAGAGTGAACTGAATGGGATCGATTAATGATCGTATGTAATGTGCCGGGGAACATAACGACGACTGCTTTTCGGAGAGGCCAAAATTTGTTGAATGTACATATGCATATAGTTTTCATTTCTGTCCCTATTGTGACGTCATGTATACGAATGTTGTCTTCAAATTGATTTATCCACTGTGATTCCCATAATTCATTGCCTGCTCAAACCTCAATGACATTCCGCTGCCAGAACTACAGACAAGTATTACAGTACAAGGAATGCACGGGGGCTGTAAGCCCGGGACTATCGTTTCATTATCCTCTTGCTCTTTCACATTGGTCTTGACGTAAATCTGACAGAGACACGCGCCTACTCACCAACATAAACCAGTCTCAGAGTGATATTCGTGCTGTTCTGTTATCAGCTTTTGCATTTACTATGTTTTGTTGTGAAGAAACTGTATCCACTAGCTCTTTGTATATTACATCAGTGAGTAAGCCTGCCCGATCGGAGTGAATATTGTTCTTGTTTCTCTGATTATCTTCATTCTGTACAGTTTGTATGTCAGACTGATACTCATTTAATAATGTTGAACTGTATTAGCATATTGGTGATCATCTTTATCGGGGGTTAGAAATATAATATCGGTGATTGATCTGATGAGCGAATTCATTATGCTAGAATCATGACAAGATTCCTGTCCTAGTAAATGAATCGTGATCTGTACTGTACAAATCTCAGCATTGTATAAAACTCTTCCTCCTAAACTATCTCGTGGCGATTTCTCTTTGTCTCTCTCTCCAGCCAAGTACTGCACTGTTGTATACTGTAATACCACCTTGTCCAGTCAATTCAATGCAATTTGTGATGTAATGTTTAATGCTCTATCATCATACATCTTTCTGTTGTCGTTCCTGTCTGAGCACACAGTGATTGTCCATCCACTTACAGTACGCCTGGCCACAGGAGCCACTGCAATGGACAAACTGCCGGCATGGAAGTAAAAAACAAAATTTCCTGAATTTATATGTATTTGTGTGTTGTTAATGAGGTATGTCTTTCTTCGTGGTGCTTTCATGTTTAAATCAGGTCCCTAAAAATCAAAAGTAATTAAATTATTATTTCATTTGTAAGCGATGTACTGGACAATCTGATTGTACAAGACGAGAAATGGGGAAGACTTGTTGATTTTTATTTAACAGGTCATCAACACAAGACGGCCATATTTGGCCAAACAGGCATCAGTGAGACTGAGATATGAAAATGCATATTAAATCAAGACTTGTACGATGGACAAAGTATGAGAGAGAATGTAACTGTCATCTCCCGATCCTCATATTATTTTCCTTTTTGTTAATCGGTCCTTTTGTTGTTGTTTTTTTTTTTTAGTGAAAGAAGTTGGACATTGTCAGGAGACATTTGGGAGAGCCATGAGACAACATAATAGATTCTCTTGTTATCTTGGTTCTTATCTGTTGTAGAAGTGAATCCTGGACTGAATGACGGGCTTGCTAGGGGGGTCGAATGTACCGAAGACAACCAGCTTGGATTATGCTTGACGACTTCCTGCAGATGTTTCTTTATTCTTGCACACGACAAACTAAGTGATATCAATACAAGGACAAGATTTCAAAGTGATCAAATTTAAAAGGCGTTGTTTTCAAACATCCGCTGGATTAAAGGCAGCCAGACTTACAACCAAGCTATAACTTAAGCTAACGAAAGTGCAGTTGTAATTACTAAGATAAGCACATTATAGGAGTATGTGAAAAGAAACGAATGAGGGTCTAGAGATATCAATTCTTTTGTAGAGGAAACACCTTCTCTGAGATCCTTCTATTATTCAGTTATGTTTGTTGTGTGACCTCGCCCAAACTCGGGTTTAAATTCCAATATATAACATAAGTATGTATGTTTGTTTTATTCAGCGAGAGTATTTAATATGATCATAATTATCATTGTCCTTATTCATACTGTTAGTTATAATAACAGTAGTAAAGAGGATTTGCACAGCGCTTACCCCCGTGCAGTGTACAAGCTTTAGATGCTTTACAGTTTGTTATCACACTGACAGACCCAATCGAGACACTCATAGACGTTCTCAGTTTCCCAGGAAGTATACAAGGCGGCTGCCTATTGGGTACTCTAAAACCTGATCAGTCTAGCAATATCATTCACTATCTGTAGTCGGGTACCATTTTAACCTTGGATCGAGTCAAGAAATGGGTGTAAATTGCTTTTTCCAAGGCCAAAATGTCGGGACCAGTCAGGATTCGAACAGAGGAGTTTAGCTTCCGATGGCCCAACCACTGGGCCACCGACCCCACTAGGTATTTACAAGTGAATACCACATTTGATAATTCAATCCTCTCAATTGTACACTCAGAGACTACACTCACTGCTGTATGCACAATGTCAAAGTGTCCTACACAGGAAGTTACTCTGTCCACCAGAATACATGTACAAAGAACGACAAAGATGTGGTCATGATCGAAATGTTTTCTTCTTTATCTTACATAATACACCATAATTATATGTACATGACCTGTTCATCATACACTCTATCAAAATAGCCATGCTTTCGTCAGTTGTCTGAATTTGTCACAATTTGTGTTCTCATAAATCATTGGAACGCCTGATTTTGAATTTGTTTTTCTTTTGTTTGTTTTTGATTGTTGTTTTGATTGTTGTTTTTCTTTTTTTTTTGTGGGTGTGTACATGTGTGTGTGTGTGTGTGTGTGTTTGCTTCATTTCTTTAGTATTTATTCATTTTATACAAAGAATTATTTCTTTTGTTCCTTCATTTTCTTATCCCTCTTCCTTCTCCCATGTATTTTCAATTCTTTTGGTCCAGTTCCTAGACGTCTGCTTTATTGTTTTAATTCTCTTCTTTGCTTTCTCATGGTTATTAAAGATTGTTCGCGAATTCATTGGCCACACTGATATGGTTAGCTTTACAGACGTTGTTGTTCTTGTTGTGATTAGATGAGAACAGATAGCATAATATTTGTATGATGATAATTGATTGACTTTTCCCATTATTGCATCACTTTCACAATTTCTCGCCATGGAGAAAGGCAAATCAATCATTAAAAACAACCACACACTATTTCCCAACCACAGAACATGTTACCACAGAAAATGCATCGACCATATCCTAATGTTTCCAATTACAATGACCTTAACTTATCTCTTTCTGAATTTGTTCATTAAAATAAATATTGTGTTAAAAGATTAACTTTCTGTTCTGCGTTCTGTTATATTTGAATAGATAACTCTATACATCTCACTGGATATTTTTTATCTCTCAGTATGCAGTTGACTGACCTTTGGTCATTACTTGCCATTTCTGTCGTATGACTAGCTCTTATTTATTACTGTGTAAGCCTTTTTTTTTTTTTTTATATTGCCGGCCACTTGGGCTGATCTCCACGCCTGTTGTTTCTCTATATGCTATACATACATCACAAAATGACACAGTCTTGAGGTCACTGACGCGTTGGCACGACACAAGCCTGTGAGTTTATAAAAAAAACACCTGGGCCCTGCAGATATTCAGTCAAGTGTTAAGCTTCACGGTGACAAACACCTGAGAGCAATCATCAAAGTGAGGTGACCCCACCTAATCTTGATCAGACCCGATCGCTTTCTGCCCACTAGACTTGTACAATAACAATGTCAAAGAACTTGGACAAACCTGCATCTCTGCATTCGATGCTCTTTCTCTTGTCTTTGTTCTCGTGTTTGTTTGCTTTGTTTTAGTTTGTTTCGTCTCTTGAATACACAATTGCTATTACGATTTCTTGCAATATCCCATAGTCTAAACCGTGCGCAGTATATAGGAGCCTGTTGTCCACAACGGGGCATGAACTTCATCCCACAGGAAACAAAAGCGTGCACACACGACCGGGGAAGATCTGATAAAGAGGCCCATCAAAATGGAACCCATTTGTGGCTTTAGAAATAATTCTCCCCGGTGAATATGGCCCAGTGTTATCTGTATACGCCTGACTTTATGTAGATCATAATGTGGGAATGAAGAGAAACAGCAACAACAGCAAAATATACGGAATTGTGTCAATCGATCCCATGAAGTTCATAGAAGCTGCACACAAGAGTGCAGGATTTAGCAGCAACTGAATAGGACGAATATCCACGGTTTGTTTATTACCAAATATTATTTTGCTCCATGCAGTTATACTACTGAAGAATTATCATTATGCTTTTCAAATATCACGTATTCACTACAACAAGACTTTTATTGTTCTGTATGAGATTTGCACGAGTGGGATCATGACTGAGATTTGATCTAGAGCACAGAGCGTACTATGTAAACAAGCTGAGGTGTAAATGAACTGACGGGTTCTCTAAGCTTGCAGAGATCCGGCTCTAGGCCTATTGCGCTCTACCTGACGTATTACATGTCTGTCCCCGGGTCATTGAACGAGCGGTGCTTGGACGGTGTAGTGCACAGGGCTTGCCACTCTCGCCTACATCAGCTGCCATTCTGGTGCGAAGTCTTACAATTCTACGTATTTAATACGTCTAAAAATAATCGGTTACAGAGCACTGTGTGTGTGTATATGTGTGTCTAACATTAGACAAGTAAGGATATGATTGTGATGCAAAACAAATGGAGAGAAAACATATTGAAGAATTAAGAAAAGTTAGAAATAGCTTTTTTATTTCTGAGAAATGATAATATGAACACTAATTTCAAGACCTCACAAACGTGTATCGTATGATACGCAGGCTGCATCCACATACACAGTGTGTTCCGGCACGAGTCAGCAGCAGGCATGGGCTTTTTGGCGATTCAGATCACCCATACATCCACCCCCACCCCCCACCCCCCCAACACACACACACACACACACACGCCCAAATGGTGTCATTTCATGAGATATTATGGAAGTTGTTCATCCTGAAACAAAAACAACCGCACCACTTCTAAGCTTAAGTCGGCAGACCAGATATAAGACACATATTTTATTATGCACATTCGAACGTATGTGATATGGACATAAAAAACTTAGTAATTTCAGTTTCAGCTGGAATGAATATCTACAAAATTGATGATGAGAAATCAAGAGAATGGCAATGATGGCATTAAAGTGCGGATTAAGCAGCTCAATGAAACAATGTTCCTTCTTTACTGGCTTGGCCTCCCGTTGCGACATTGTTTGTGATTGCACTGGTCTTGTACATTTTGTATGGGGTTGGGGAGGGCGGAACAGAGAAGAGAAAGAGAAGAAAAAATGCAGGAATACCAGACCTGGCCAGATCTACTTCTCACAGAGAATAGGAACGAGCGGAGGAAGGCAACACCTCGGCTTCCACATCTCTACAACAAAACACATCACAACCCACACACCAGCATCTCGTCATGTTCGCAGGTTCACTTTTTAACTTGAACACGCTAGCAAGTTTTTGTACAGACTATGCTTTTTCTATTCTGTCCTCCTACAGAAGGCAATAAACCGGTGAGCTGACGACAAACGGAAGCTCGTGAGAGCATTTTTATCAACTTCATTCATGCAAAAGGTGGAGGGAAGAAATGAAAACGAGGCATGGAGAGAGCCTGCATGTGTTATTTTTTGTTTCCATGCGCAGCTCAGTGTAGCATTAAAAGTTTTAGCAGAACCGAACATTGAGCACAGTATGAGTAAATCAGGAGGTCGTCCCAGCGCCAGCCAACAGTCCCAATAGCTTCTGTAAAGGGGACGATCAACATTCCGCCAGGTGATTTTCAACTCTTCTTCATATTTTTTTAACCTCTGGCCTGGCGAATGAGAGCCGCCCGTTGGGCAACTGACAAAACTGTGGCCAGTGAGATCGTTACAGAAGGTGTTGTTTGAGTTATGTAAGTGAAGAAAAGACGTGACACGGAATGAACGAGGTGTCGAGAGCAAAATGTTTGATGCTAAGATTCTTCGATGATCCTCTCGATTTCTTGGGCAGAGATGCTTGATGCCTATCATAATAATGGAATGCATTCTACACAATCTTCCATATCCGTCTTTAGTCACTAAATACGCTTAGCCAGGTGAAACATAGCAAGACTGGCTGGGAAAGCCCTGGCCAAACTATCTCACCAACAACATACATTTATTCTCTTCTTAACACCCACAGACTCGGGCTGTTAAATATAACAAACGTTGTAACTGTGAGCTAACCACATTTAATGTGAGAAACTGAACTAGACTACCCAGAATACCCTCACAGTGGCAAGGTCAGGCAGATAACTTGTGAACTGCTGTGGAATATAACCTGAACAGAATTGTATCTATGATCAAGTTGGCCCAATAAACAACACTGAGAACTTGATAACTTACTGAGCAGACGGCTTTGCCTGTGGGAGAACGTGCTAGGCAGCATGGGTTACAGTTTGAGTCCAAAGCCTGCTTGGCCGGTGTCATGGTAGCAGACGGCTCCTTATCTAGCACGCAAATTTATTATTTATGTATTCTGAATAATATTATCTTCTCTGCATACTAGATAATAACATGCTCTTCTGATTGGTTTTCTGCCTGGTGCCCCTCTGGGCTTTTGTCGCTGTAGAGTATTAACCTGGAGGTCCAAATTTTAATGCCAATAGACCGTGTTGGTGCTTTTTGGGCGATATCTTGCTGTGTATAGTTCTAACATTGATCAACAAATGGCAAAGTATTGGTGTATCTGTTATGAATTCATAGAAAATTAGATTTCACTGTATATGAGATATTGTCCTCTGCGATAGATGTGTCAGTAACAACTTTTATCTAGAGGATTAACCTGATAGTAAAAAAAAATGAAGTGTTTATCAATGCCTAGCCGAGATGATGAATGAATGAATAGAAAAAAAGGAAACAAATGAAAGAAGATACAGCTAAGGCTGTAGTTTGAAATGAAGTGGCTAAATTAGCACAGTGCGAACAAGGCAAATAGAATGTTCGTTTTTGAATAACCTTTGAATTATTGCATGCAAGCTGTAGCAGACATAACGGTAAACTTAAATTTCCAGACTACATTGATGTTTCATCTGTTTGCCTATGTATGTATGTATGTATGTATATATGTATGTATGTATGTATGTATGCATACATGCATATCTGTCTGTCTGTCTGTCTCCGTGCATGCATGCATGCATGCATGCCTACATGCATTCCGGCAGGCAGGTAGGCAAGCAGGTAGGTAGATGAGTAGGTAGGTATGCAAGAATGCATGTATGTGTGTGTTTGTGTGTATGTCTGTATGTTTGTATGTGTGTGTATTTATATGTCTGCATGTATGTATGTGTGTGTTTTTATGTGTTTCTATGTGTGAGAACAGCATCTGTAAGCACTCATCCATGCTTTCATAAGTATAGCTGTAACAATTATGCTGGCTCTCAAAAATTGACGTTTAAACCCTCAGCTGTCAATCGATCATTCTGCGGAGGAGAAACACGTCAGGACATCAGCTAATACTATTCATTAGCTTCTCAGATATTCATCAGTCTGAATGCCAAACATTGGCGGGAACACAAACAAACAAACAAATAAGTATAAGAAAGGAAGAAATGTGACACGAGAGTGGATATCTCCAAGCTACAGCTTTGAATGCGTTCACAAAAATGCAACCCCTCCTTCACTCCGTGCCACAGAATACCTAGCAGTAGAAGAAACAACGCTGTTTGTTTTTCTTAAGCCTTTCAATCCAAAGAAAGTAGGATTATCTCGGCTTTTTAGAAGTTGTCAATTTCTGCTGAGAAATTTTGTGGGTAGAAATTTGGAATTTGGAAATTTTTGCCCGGACACCGGCACACAGCCTACTCTTTCATCGATTTTGAACTGCCAAGGGTTCTTTAACGTGCGTAACGTACGCACGGGACCTCCAAAATATATTCGTCCTTATCCGAGAAGGCTAGACGTCGGGCTTCCCTACCCACTGGAAGCCAGGG
>JBCEWB010038907.1:0-14671 GCA_039654565.1 Peronia peronii | reverse complement strand
GCAATCGCTACTGTCTCAACGACTCTCATTAGCTACTGCCTCGTCCGTTTAGGAGAGGGAGAGGGCACATCATGAAAACTGTTGTTATGAGGCGTCTATATCACCATGGTTATCATTGGCTGTCCACCTCTTGCTTGTGGGATTTCCTCCACCAGGAGTGGAACAATTATTCATGTCAATGTGGTGCAGAGATAAAGAGGATCCCAGTGGAAGAACAGACAGCATTAGTGGGGATTCAAAAGAAAAGAATGCTTTCAGGCAGATAAGAGAAAACAAAAGGTTGTAGCAATGCTGATATCTCTATAGCCCACATGAAAAGCATGAGAATGGGAGAGAAAGAGGTTCACAGAACGTGTTGCACACACATATGTGATTCACTCATGGAAGCTGCCTAATTGAAACCAGTTGATCATAACATATGTGAAAATGCATAAAATGTAAATATGAGTACACTGTTTATTTATAAATACAGCAAGCCTTACTTGTAAAAGGGTAATGTACATATACATGTACAAATAATTAGATGATACATAGAAGATATATTGTATGCTCCCCATAATGGTGACAAACCTGACACAACGTATAAGAAAATTATGCATTCTATCATAATAAAAGATGCTAAAGACTAGCACAAAAACTAGAAGAGAATATACATCTAAATATTGATGACAAGAAAATCAACATAGGAAGCAAATTTATTAT
Source organism: Peronia peronii (assembly GCA_039654565.1). Taxonomy (NCBI): domain Eukaryota; kingdom Metazoa; phylum Mollusca; class Gastropoda; order Systellommatophora; family Onchidiidae; genus Peronia; species Peronia peronii. The sequence continues at coordinate 13,969 of JBCEWB010038907.1, read as the reverse complement.
ACTGAACACTTATGCTGGTATTTTCCAATGCATCAATGTCTGCAGCTGACTCCTATTCTATTATCGGTCAAAATGCCTTCATGATAGCATAATTTATGAATTTCTTAAATTTTACACATTATTATCATTTTAAGCATTTCTCATGTGAATCAATTTTTTTTTCTATACATAAAGAGCTAAAGAGATAATATTTAAAGTAACAAAAAATAAAATGACATTTTTATTTTTTGCCGATTTTATTTGCAATGTCATTTTATTTGCTGATTCTGAATCTCAATTTTAAGACCAAGCCATTTCCAAATTTTCTACAGTAAGTACAGAAATGTACAATGTCACAGCCACCTTGCATAGTTTGATTAATAAAATCTCATGCCATTTTTTAAAGGCAAAAAGTTATAGCTCATGTCCCATCCAAAGTTTTCTAACAAACATGAAAATTAATTAACTGCTAACATGCTATAAAAACATCTGCGTTGTATCTGCACTAAATAATGAAAATTTACTCAACTTTTATTGTTATATTATAAACTTAGTATCTCAGAGTATCTCGTGATGCCATTGCTGAAAATAAAGGGTAATTTTAATCAACATTAAAATGATTTTAAATATAAAAGTACTTCAGAATACAGAGTTATTCTTCTAAGTTTTAACTAAATTTTGAACAAAATTCCATTAAGATCTGGCCATTCATTTTGCTGAAATACCGATAAAAGGCACTAAAAATTTATACAACTCACACACTTTCATCATATATTCTATTTTACTCTCAGCTTTGTTGAGAAATGGTTTTATTCATGATCAAATGTTCTTTTATGGTTTCAAAGCAATCCTTGATCACTGAAAGAAATTGTGATGCTGACAGATCTAGAAACACTCAAACCAGCCTTGGAAATATTTGAAATATACAAGTACAAATTAGAGTATGGATAACCTATTTACAAATTCACAGCATCAGAGAGAAAAATCCATCACCAGTGGTACCAAATTTCCTTTATTTTGTTTTTTTTTGTGTGTTTTCCTTAGCTATCAAGATATCAGTGAGAAAACAGTAAGCATTGTCTACAATCACTACAAAACTCTTTTAATCTCCATCTATTTTTCATAAATTTTTATTAAAATATCTTTAAAGTATGGCTTTGGAAATAAAACTATTTTAGAATGATATATATAATTGAAATATTCAAAATGAAAACAACAAAAAAATCAAATCTGATTGATTTGACCATGGTGAAGGTTTTCATTCAATTCTTTTCTTTGACCTGGGTGCTATGCCATCTATCAACATCATAATTTGTCTGTCAAGATTTGTCATGAGTCATAGTGATTATATAATTTTGAAGATGATATTGTGTGGTCATAATGTCCACATAATGTAGGCAATCTGAAACAACAAAGGCAATGAAGACAATACAGGTTTTGTAAGAAAACAAAATTATTTTACACAATAAGCTGATATAAAAAGATTTTTAAAAAATCTCGGAACTGAGAAGCTCATTAAAATGAGTATACCCCATTTGAGTGTTTCATTTGAATCCCCACAATTTGTTTTGAGCATTCCATACAATTTTTCTCTTGTATGGCATAGACTAAATGAGGGTTTTTCTATACCCAGTACAATTTGATACACTTTCCTCTGCAAATTTTTACAACTTAAGACATTTATTCTAAACTAAACAACTGAACAAAAAATGTTTATTCACTAATCACATTATCTATGCTATTGTAAGCCTCAGCTATGGAAACTGAAATGATGGAATGAATAAGATGATAGAGGCAATGAATATACACTTCGTATTTGAAAACCTCTGTCAGTCTTTCTATACCACAGTTAAATAGGTATTCTGATCACAATCAAATTTTGTTCAAGAAGCTGTGGATCAGACATCAAATTACAGTCTTAATATTTCCATATACACCAAAATAAAACTCATCAGTATATGATGAGAATGGTGATCAAGATTACCATAAAGATGTACTGAAAAAAAAACAAGGACATCTATCATTAAAAATAAGAACATGAATTAACAAATACAAATAAACCTTTTTTTTTCACTTTAAAAAATGACAATCAAAATGCACATCAGTCAGGAAATTCTGGAATGTGATTTTCAGTTTACAGACAGTGGCCAATTAATCCGGGAAATATTCTGTAATGCAACAGGGATGGTCACAGCAATTTGACATTTGGTCTTACAGAACTACTTAGTAAACTCCTGGATTATAAAAAAAAAAAACAAAAAAGTATAATCCTCTCAGATTTCGAAACTGAAAGAAAATTGTAAGTTGTAATTTATGATAAAAGTGATAGTAGTTCACAGCATGATTTCTTTGCAAATAACAAAATGTCTCCCAGGAATTTCACAACATTATCAAATATTTATTAACTTGGCATATTTTGTTTTTATGTCCTATATTTGTGCTTTACACATCAAATTAATTGTAGCATCCTGCTTGTTCATCAACATATTTTTATCTAATATGGCCATGAAAGTTATCAGCAAAATAAATAAATAAATGTCCCACTACATTTTATAATCATATACTGCTATCTCTACATTGGAAATCTTTGAAAGATTTTTATACACAGGTGTAATCAAAATTAAAATAATGCTGTTTTATAAAAAACACACCACAATCTTTGCCACTGGAAGTTAGAGATTCATCATTTATTCTTGATATATCTTTGCACAAGTAAGGCACTAAGGCTAACATCAAATATTTTGTATTAATACACTATGTGTTATTATTTAAGTGATATTCTGATTATTTAAGTATCTGCATTCAGAAATACAAAAATACATTACTGTTTTTAAATAGAGGCAAAGTCAGTCCTATAAGATTAGCTAAACCAAAATAAAAATCCCGACCATAAAATATGAAGCTCTTCTCTATTTTATATTTTAAGAGATTTTTATGCAAAATATTTCATTCTAGCAAATAGTAATGCGCAACTCTCAAACATCAGTTTAAAATAAATTAGTGACTATTTCAAAGCTATATTTGCCAAACTGAACTATGCAAATTGATATTCATCACAACATTGGAAAACACAGTTTGCCTCATCCCAAGAGTAAACAGAAGTAGGGCCTAGTTATTGGTACAAATGAAACAAACTGTGTAATAGAACACAGAAAGCAGTTAATATAGCCTAAATTTCTTTTTTTTAAAGTTTAAAATACAGCCTTTTATTAAAACATGTCTAATTATTCATTTTGATCATACTATAATCAAACAAAACAGCCATTATACACCTTTCTTTTCAAAGCATTTGTAAGAAAATTTTTTATATTCTGCCACAAATGGTGGAATCAATGATAACCAACATACATACAAATAGCACCCTTAGAATGGGAAAGTTTTATTTCATTCAAATACTTCGGTTTTTTCAAGCAACTTAGATTTACCAAACACATATAAAAAATAATTCTCCTGTTAACTAAAGTCAAGGAGAAATATTAAAGATGATATGACTCATTTGTGTTTTGATTTGTTTATTTAACTAAGATGTTGTGGAAATAAAAATGGAAATGCTGTAAATTGTATTTATGACACTTTGTGAAATCAATGTTTCACTAGCTTCATGTCGTTGCTAAACATTAACTCTAAAGAGCTCTGTATAGTAATCCGTGAGCAACAATCTCTGAATACAGTGTTGGCTGCACAAGATGAAAAATACTTAGTTCATTCAAACAACAGAGTTATGGATTTAGCATATGATTAACTATTGCTTGTTTAATGGTGCATACAAGTTTTTGTCCAAACACTGCTATATAACACTTGAAGAGATACAAATTTCTGTTACCAATTACCTCTGAACAATAAAAAATTCATTTCTTTTCTTCAGCAATCTGTGGGGTTCAACATAAACACAGAGACAATTTCTGAAGGATTTTGAACATGGAATAACTATGGCATTGAATATGTAAGCATTATGTGCCCCTGCAAAAGACAAAAAAGCTCATTATCGCACTTTATAGATGCACCAGACCATCCTGTATCTGGAAGGTATTAATATCCTGATCATTAATTTCCGTCATTTCTTGTGTTGTTTTAGTGGTTGTCACAATGGCTGTAGTGCTGCTGCTGTAGCCTGTGTCAAATCTTGGACTTGACCTCCTACTGCTATCAACTGTGGTATAGATGTATGGCTCGGCATACACATCACCTTTAACTGCGATCTCCTTGGTGTGATCTGATTTGAAGGGACCAACATCCAAAACCTGCAAAATTATCATAAGTAACATAATGGGGTTAATTAATATTATCATTAGAATGATTGCGCAGCAAATAAGTAATGATGATTGAATTGGCTGGACTTGTTAGGAGAGCGAATAGTTTACTACAATGCTACAGTAAAAGTAAAAATTAATGAATTATGTTTGCAACAGCCAAATTCAAGATTAAGTAGAAAATATATGCTTGTGGATGAAAATAGGGGAAAGGTGTTCCAAAAATTCTGAACACTCGATCAAATCTTCTCCCCTTCTCATCCTCCCCCCCTTCTCCCATCCCCACCACATCCAACCATCCCTGTGCCACAAAATAAAAGTGCTCTTAAATAACTGACAATAATAATTAATATGCTATGATCAGGGAATTTTCACATCAACTGACAGTTCATAAGATAGAATCTCTAGTGATTCCTCTTTTCAAAAATAGAGCTGGTCTATCAATAATGATGATCTTCTACTAGCTCATCAGTTTTCTGTACAATATTTGTCAAGGCATAAAAACACGCAAATATATGAAATGAGGAAAATGTGGGACAACAGTATAAAAAGAATAAAAAGATAATCTTAGTTCTGCCTGAATCACAGCAACATCAAATGGCAAAGTCACTGTTTAGAATTAACTGATCAAAAATAAAGTGAAATATGCAAAATTGAAATAACAGATATGGTAACTCTCCAGCCACCAGACTCTTGCATCTTATTGTTGTTATCATCATAATGTTCATCAGAACAGGAAAAAGAACAAAGGAATAAATATGCCTACAGACAAAGAGAGTACCAGAACTTACCTCATTTTCCACAATTTCAGCCTCAATCCTATATTCATCCTCTCCTTCATCTCCCAGTTCCATTGTCACATCCTAGAAGGAAGAATAAAGTTTATTAATTTCTTCAAATCAGTGATAGATATATGTTACACAGAAACTAAAAATTCATCTAAATGTAAAAATAAGTGAAATGAACATAGAAATAAAACAAATTATTCCTCAACGTGTTTCCTTCCATTCGATATAGCTGGCACACTCATTTCAAAATCACTCAAAGTAACGGTTATTTAGTGATATATAAAGCCTGAAATGTAATCAAAACTATGCCATGCTTGATTATAGCATTATTATATTTTTGTTAAATACCTGAAGGATATCTTTTCTGTAAAGAGAACTTTTCAGGTGGTTTACCTTTACTTTTAGTAACTTATTACTGTGGATCAGCAGAGCCCTCAAGCCTATATACATTTTATTTTTAGTTTTTAAAGTTAAATTGAATTACAGACTGTGAATTTGATTGCAAACAAACCTTTTCTTCATACATTCTACCAGAGGTGGGCTTGCTTCTTTGGTTCCTGTTATAATCAGAAAATACAATCCATGAAAATCTGTCCAGTGATCCTGCTTCAGCACATATAAGGCAGACATAATTTTGTGTTGTTTTTTTTTAATAAATATTCCATACAAAGCTTGTTATGAAAAAAATGGAAGGAACAAATTTGATTCCAAAATTCAAATATCCCTTCTCAAAATAAGAATAAGACAATTCAAAATTGTTATAATTCAAGTGGTAGCCTACAGGGCCATCAAACTTTTGGAATGAATTTACTTTTTTAAAGTTTTTTTTTTTGTAAATAAAGTGGTATATTTCCGCATCAAATTACTGAAAAGTTTCAAGTTGTCATGATCAGCTGTGACTGGAATAATTGACTTACCATCCTTGAACCCAAGAAACTGAAAAAGAAGGAAAGGAAATATTTATGAATAAAAGTATTGCACTTGTTCAGTGGTTTTCTCAGTATAAAACCTGTCTGTCATACTATCACAGATTAATTTATCTTTTACTCTCTTTTATCAAGAGTTCTGCAAACATTTCTGTATATTCTAGCAGATTAATAGTTTTAAAAAGTTTTAAACACATAACATTATCTAAAACCTCTTAAGTTTTTACCACAGATCTCATTTTTCAGTCATTTTGTTGCCTGATTGAATTATTTATTAAGACCTGTATTAACTCCTAGCAGTGCAGAAATCTGACGTTCTGTGCTCAAAGCATTTAACTTTTGTGATTCAACTACACGTGCCTAAAATAAATAAATAAATAAATAAAACATTAACTATGCATTAAAAAAATGTACATTTATAAGCTTATCTATATAGTTGATGCATGTTGTATACAGGATATGCATGATGCCTGCATGTTGCTGCATTTCTCTGGGGTAAATATATGATGATACCCGACCAGATGAAGCCAGAGATTACATTACAGTAATCTTAAAATAAATATTGATTTCATATATATTTTACATATATACATTCCTTCTGCGTATTCAATCCACAACCAAAGTCAGCAATTCTGGGCAAAAAAATCAAGCAAATAGTGTAGACAAAACTAAACAATATTATTAAAGAAACAAATGTGACATTGTACATGTAATAAATTTAAAGGATTGTGATAAACAGTTAAAAAAAACATGAATTTCAGTTGTGGAATGTTTTTTGTTTTTCAGTGGCATACATTAAAATTCACTTTTAAAAATCATTTTTTTTTAAAAATTGCTTTAGTTGTCAGGGAGAGATGGTGCAAGGATAAATGAAAGATAAAACATGCATTCTTTCTATGTGCTTGTGAAGTAATTAGAGATTTGTTGTTCTATGCGCATTCTTTTATGATGAAATTCTTGTGAAGTGTAACACACAATTATTATTTTGGCTCAGCAAAATCAGCATTTTTGCCATGCTAGTGAAAGATAAAGAAGTCTCTTAGAAAACGATGTATACACCTGATACTGTGTTAAGTTGCAGTTCCCTGCATTGTACCACATTCTCATACTTAACGAGACATAGTGTTCATTAACATAAGAAGAAGTTATAACAACATTGGAGGGCATGTTAAAAGGAGGTAAGTAACATACTCTAGCCTAATCAGCTCTAATTTTCTATAATGGACAAGAGCAATGAATAAATGTAAAAGAATGAAAAACCCAGCCAGTAGCAGACCTGTGCGATGGAAGAAGGAACAGCGAACATCCACAGAAAATAAAGTTAATCATGAAAGCTTAATTAGCATTAGACATATAAAGTAAATAGACTTTGGAGCATAGAAAAATGCTAGAGGTCTACAGTGATTGGTGATGCAGTCCAAACAGGGGATAAGACACCAATGTGAAAGCTTATTGTTTTCACAATCCATTTTCACATGTGATAGTTTGTTAAAAGCTAAGAACTCTTTACCAGCACTCCAAAATTGGTAAGATTTTCATATAAAAAGTGCTTTATAGTTACTGTCCTTATGACTGTGACTTGTTTGTAATTTTGCAATTGCTCACTTTGTTAGGACTAGTATGGTGAGGTGTTATTGTTATCAACATTGCAGTTATATATCTATTATCAAATTTCAATATGGTTGTATGTTTTACATGACTCTCCTCATATCCAGCTAACTACATTGTGGTCGCTCTTCCAAATGTTGGATACTCAAATCACTTTTGAGACAATTTTACTATACCATTCCATAAGCACCCAGAGATCAAATGAAAATTTCAGTAAATGAAAAAGGGAATCAAAATACACCCTAGAACAGTTAGCAAATGAAAAGAATTATAGCCTTAGCCAAAGTATGTCCACTTTCATAATTCCAACACTCTTTACTCCCACAAATGTAAAAGAGAACCATGCATCCTTGCAAGCTGTCACCTGTGATCACCTGGATATCTTTAAATTTATTGCCCTAAGTAGTGGACGTACTACCAAAGTGGATATAATATACTACATAACAGTTACACATAGATTATCCTCCTCCTCTTGAAAATCACAACATAAATGAGGACAATATATCAAGAGAAAGAAATTAATACATAAGTACCATTACATGAAAAGAACACGCTCATAAATCTGTATAGTGCAACTTAATTCTGCCACAAAGAGACATGAGCATTGTTTCAGAAACAAAAACCAGGCATGTCTGTTGTTGGCAAGTAAACTAAATACAAGTATGTCAGAAAAGAGAAACCAAGGATAATAAGAAGGCATAGATCTAGCCTATTTCTGCCAACCACTACCATTGTCAGTCAGCTGCTGTTTACTTTCATACACTGACATGTCAGATATCAACATTTGTAACATATACAGATAATCACTTTTTTATTTGGAATTGGTATTCTTGAGCAATCTTTTTCTTTTTTAAAATCCACAAATTTCTCATATCATAGACATCTAATGTTGTCTACAAGTTAATATATAAATAAGCTTAGCTCCTTTAAGCACACAAGTCTTGACTTAATATTATTGCATGTTATACCTATCTATGTTTGCCCAAAAAGCAAGTCAAGATGGTCATTATTATTTCTTAACTGCAATTGTATTGCTATTGTTAAACATAAATATTTAAGTAGAACCAAAGCTGATTCACTGCATTTAATTCAAACTGAGATGTAAAGGAAGAAACACACATAAATTAAATTCTGAAAATAAAATTTCAAAAAAAAAAAAAAATAGAAAAGAAAAAACAAAACAAAAAAAAGACACTATTTTAGAATGCAGAAATACAGCTTTCTATGCTAGATCAGCCAATCTGAAATTAGTCTTTGAGAAAGAGTACTTGTATTGTCGTAATGATTGGCATTGTGAACTGCCAAATGATTGGTTCTCCCGAAATGTGAGTAATCTCCAATTCCGAGCTGGGCATGATTGGCTGCAGGCTTAGTCTGAATAGCAGTCACGATATGATTATGCTGTTGCTGATGAACTGCAAAAATCAACAACGTGTAAACACTGTTGCAAAATTCACGGGGTAAATATATCTCACTATATATATCTCATGTATATGGGCTGGACACATCAAAATAATAACTGGAAATTCATGATATACTTACTTTTTTATAGCAAAGCTTATAAATCCATTATATGGCTTCTACATACAAAATGCATCATAAAAACATTAAATATAATAATAATATTTCAAAAGAAGAAGTCCTCTGATAGTAAAGATTATACAATTGCACACAAATACTAAAAGTTTCCATCCACCTTAACTGATGACTTGGCTCAAAAACATTATATCCATAACAATTTCAGTTTTCCTTCAGTACAATTTCAGGTTACTATAGTCACATCTTAAATGACATTTTACAAGGTATCATTTAATCTTCATTTGTGCATTGAATGAAAGTCACAGTTATGCTTCCAAACATTCTCTGCTTGAGTATTTCCATTTACCTGAAAGATTTCATACATTACTTTAAAAAATTAATGATGAAAATTTAGAATTTAGAACACAGCTAGTAGATCTAAGATAGATCATTCAACAGTCCATGACAGCTGTAGTTTTGGGCAGACATTTCAGAATTTTCTATCATGATATATTTTTTTATATCATTTCCTAAATAAAGGAACTGAGCTATTCTTCAACGATGACTCTGTGCTTGCCATGAGTCAAGCTTTACTCCCACTGGAATATGCTGGCAGAAATGATTAGCTAGTTCTACTGCTATATAATCTAGTGCTATTTTTTTCATGAAATCCTTACAGGTATAGACATGGTGCACATCATTATCAAAATTGTTTGCTCAGTGTTTATGACTTATTAATGTTCTTAATATAAAATAAGGAAAATGTGCTTAATTATTGTAATTATATATTTGTGGGATTGATTTGAGATAGATCAAGATGAAAACAGATATGACAAAGTTGCAAACTCACCCCTTTTTAAATTTTTTTTAATCAAGATAATAAGCAAATGAGCACAAAAGTTGCTGTTTAAGAATTGTGTATATTTACTGAAGAGATTCATATGTTACAATGTTACATCTAAAATGGCTCTCTTTCCATACCAACTGTGAGAAAGGATGTATAGTTTGTAAAAATAAGTTGAACAATTATTCACAAATAATTGATGTTTTGAGGTTGAACTTGGGGCAAGCAAATGTCATGCTGTTAACAAACGGTGGGTGTGGATATGGTGATATTAACTGACAGCAAGTCACTGAAACTGATTTGTTTCTCTGTCTGAAATGTTAATTGCAGACAACACACAGGCCCTCACCTTCAGGTTCATCTGACAGAGACAGCAGCGATGAAACAGAGAGACAAAAAAAACTATTATGATATGTAACTGAATACAAAAAGAGGCAATGCAAGCAGTGAAACAAACGCTTGGCAAAATGTAGAATCTCAGTTTGTCCATCTGATAGCACAGCCATTTATGTCATAAACTGGTGTAAACAAAGTATCAGCTAATTTACATACTATTTTCTTCTTCTCAAACTTATTTTTTAAATTTCACATAGGATGATTAATTACATGCTCAAAACCATTAATTTTGTTTATTTGTGAGTGTTTTTTTTTATTTCACAAAAAGTCCAGGTTATGAAACTGAATAGATATACATATACCTCAGTTCTTGTAATCTAATGTATATGAAGGAAATGGATGTAAAGATGAATGGTTGGGGAGGGCAAGTTAGAGTAATTTATGCAGAGTATTCAACAGATTTGAGTACACGAGTTCCATGACAACATTACAATGGCTAATCTGAAATATTTATAAGAGCAGGGGTGAAAGACAGGATGATAATTTATAACAAGGAAAGGGAAAACTCCATTCTTCATATCCGGAATAGAAATTAGCCCCAATGTTCCTTTCCAGTTTTGTGTAAGGCATTGGGAGATCATGGCATGGCTGCTATAGTAACAAAACATGGCATTAATTCATTGCCACCAATGACACAAGTCACACCATATGAACTGCTCCAATAAGCAACAATATTCTATTTATTCTGCTGAAATCTTAATAAGTTCACCATCGAATTACATTTATGAAAACACAAGAGATCACTTTCTTGTTCACTTTTAAGTAATATTAATATAATCATTTGAAACTCAATATAGTATAAATTCTAGACCACACTAAGCACTCAAAATTCAGACTTCAGCAGAAGGCAGAGAAGGATAAGCAGCACTTTGGAACTGAAGTAAAAATTTCTCTTAAACTAGTAGTTTTAACTTTTTTTTTTTTTTTTTTTTAAATATCTGTGCAACCAGTGATAACTTTACAATCAACACAAAGAAACCCAAAAAGCACATCTTTATGAAATACTGATATTAACTGTGGATTGTTTTGAAATTAGCACATTTCTTCACCATAACCATTACAATGAGATAAAAAAACATCACCCACAAAGCATTGAGTGAAATGTTCATGTAAGTCTTAAAGATATGTTATGTAAGTTACTCCCTTTACCAGATCTATGCAACCAGACCACAAAAAATGATCACACAACACTTTATGACATAATATGAAACGTAATGATGAGAGCTATGGTATGTCAATTTGTCATGGGTTAACACAGGTATGATCTGATCAGCCAAACAATTTTTTCATTGTATCCAGGAGAAAATGCCAAAAACATTGACTACATATTGTTTTTATGTCTTTCTGTTTTGTTTTGTTTTGTTTTTCAGAATAATATACATGTAGCATAGATACAACAACCAGCATGTTGTTTCGATTCTTTCCTTCTTTCTTTCTTTGTCTCTCTTTCTTTCTCTTATCTATTTATTTATTTTTTATTTACACATTTACTTGTTTATTTCCTTCAGAATAATTCTAGATCAAAATGCATCTTCATTTCAAGAAACTTTCATGGACTTATTCTTCCTTAGGCCATTGAGCAATGCAAGTACAAGCTAATATTATTGTTTTATTTCATTCCCAATGAACATTTCTGTCAGTGCTGCATCAGTATTGTCATTGTCTGCTGCAGATAATCATATTTAAACCACATCCTATATTTTGTTATAACATAAAACATAAATGAAGCAAGAATTAAAATGCAGTTGCAGACAGAAGCATCATTCTAACCTTGAACATATGACACAGATGCAAAGCAAAGATGTGCTTTCACATCTCAAAAGATGATATATTCTTTATGCAAATGCCACCCTCAAAGAGCCATAAGAATAAGAAAATTATTTGTCATTTTTCTCATCAATTTTTTTTTCAATATATTAAAAGTGTTACAATAAGCAAATTTATTATATTAATATACACAAGAAAACTTTGTTCATGCAGTATACTGTTAAGGATATGCAGGTATAGTAACAAAGTCAAAGTGTCTTGCTATCATGTAATCACACCATTTTTATGCTCAATCAGATTATAATTTTATGAAGGACAACAAATTAAAAATACCTTAAAAAAAAAAAAGAAAGAAGGGGGTTAGAATATGGCTCACAAAAACTATGCTATAATGATGTAACTCAACATGCTATTGTGACAATTAAAATTCTATGATGATAAAATAATAACAGTAACATATGAGAGGATGGCAAGGAGGCACACAATTTGGGAAAGGTGGGGAAGGGGTAGGAAGATGAGAAATGAGGGTGGGAGGAAGAGATGGTGATTCATGCATCCTGCATTGGTTACCTCTGTCTATAGTTTGAGCAGGCAATTTGCCATTAGGTTCTCCAGAAGTATGGGATGCCACAGACTCAGCAATGAGCTTCTTTTTGGCCTCCTCTTTCTTTTTGAAGTATGCCCGTGGCATCTTCACTTTACCTTTTTGTCTCATCCATCGGGTATACCATTCGTTCCTGTCAGATTAGAAAATACATGGGTAAATCAATGCGATCTTAGTGGTATTTTTTGGATAGCCTACCCTATTTTGTGAGAATGAATTAGAAGTTTGAGATCTCTAGATCTAATAACCAACCAAATACTACACTGTCTTCCTTCCTTATCATTCACCAACAATTAATTATCAGTGATACCATAGACAACATAATAAAACTGCCAATTCATATCATAAGATAACACAGACTTTATTTGGCCCGAAAAGGAACTTCACTTTACAGTTGATGAGACACAGTATACATGTGACATACATTCACAGTCACAGCATATAGATTTAAATATCTTGGATAGTAGGGGAACAGATAATGACAAGATCAAATGTAATAGTGCAATGGTTCTCCTGCCCTCCCATCCATATAAGTATGTGAATAAATACAAACAGTAACAACAGAATCGAACACAAATTTACCACAGATTTTAAACAAACCAAACCACAGATTCCATCATAACAGATGATTTCAAATTAACCAAAATCATAGACTAACACAGCCGTAAATTTTAAAGCTACCAATCCACAGATCTGACAGATTCATAGACCATAAACTAACCAAACCACAGACTTTAAACTAAAACCAAACCACCGTTGTTTTTTAAACTAGCCAAATCACACTCTAAAACAACCACAGATTTTAAACTAATCAAATCACAGACTTCAAAACAAGTATAGACTCTAAGAGAGCAGTCAAAAGGAGGTTTCGTCATCTAGTCCACTTACCAATTACAGGAGATCACGATGAAAGCGATGACCACTGACATCAAAACGAAGCCAACACAGCCAGCCACTGCTATACCAACGATATCCGAGTCGTCAGCTGCCACACCTGTGTAGAAGAAAACAATGCAGCTATATAAGAAATCGTACACAACAGGAGACTTAATCTGTGGTATGCAGCTTGAAGAGAATTTGGTCAACAACAACCACACCAATTTCAACTACATACATAAATACATACAAAAATACAAACATACATCCATAACAAATGTACGCATACACACAAATGTGCATATACAAATACAAACATCGATCTGTATAAAAGCTTACATACATACATACATACATATATACATACATACATACATACATACATACATGCATACATACATACATACATACAT
>JBCEWB010038796.1:0-14672 GCA_039654565.1 Peronia peronii | reverse complement strand
CTTCAGTGTTCCTTTCCCTCTCCATTATAGAACGTAAAATGTAAATGAGGCTACTGATTATAGGGGGTTGCGAGTGCAAAAGAATTGGGAACCTCTGTCCAAGAGCAATGATAGATAAGTCGAAATAATAAGCAGAAAGTGTTGGATGACTTTAGTGTGCATTTCATTTATTGAGGGTTGGAAGTAGCTGAGTTTCCCAGTGCATGATTCTTCGAGAGTTCCAGGTAACAGAGGAAAAAAAGTCACTTTGATCATCCTGCATAACGGCGCATAAACCCAAATTGGATTGAGGGGGGTGGAGTGGGGTGGAGTTGGAAGGGGGGGGGGAGCTTGATGGTAAAACTGCGTGAGTTTCCTTGCGAGAGTGATAAGGACAATTGCTCAACTATTTTTTTTTTTGCTGATCTGTAGCCTGTTACTAAGTGTTAGAAAAGTGCGCAGTGGAGTATTGATGTGGACTGCTACGTTGTAGACAGTCCCAAAGTTGCACTTAGCAATGACAGTCAACATTCTGGCTCTGAATAGTATTAGAAAAGCAGTATAGTTCGAAGCCAACCAGTGTGTACGTTCCATGCCATGTGGAAAACGGAAGAAGACACTGAATATTAAGATTTGCACTGGGTGAATGACCAAGACCCTGTTTAAGACAAATATGTGATGCACATACCCATAAGGATGCAGCTGAAAATACCTATCAAAGTTAAGGCCAATAATGGGGAAACATGCATGGACCTAATGTCTCTCACTTATGTAAAGCAACATATAGAGCAAGCGTTTAGCTGGCCGAGTACGCAGCTCAAGTAAACTGTGCTCCCAGCAAAGGCACCTCCCCTAGGTGAGATGGTTATTACTTTAACAAGTTCCCAATGCACTCCCAATGTAGAACCAATGAGGCTAACATTTTAGTTTATAACCATTGAAATGGACTCGATCTGTTATGTCAAAGGTGCAGTTAATGGCCCGATAGCACATTTCCTAATCAGATCACTCGGTGAGTGAATAAGCAGATTAGTACCACTGTTACTGTGTCAAGTGATAAGCTTTTCTTTCACATTGCAACTTCACTATCAAATTGTTATTTTGATGTGATAAAATAATTGTTCAATGTAAACAGAACGACGATGTGTTGCTAGTGCTGTGAATCACAATCGAGTCTTCACTCAATTATAGAGACGAACAACACAGCAGTCGCCACAATCTATTTCTGGTGGCAATTTCCAACATGTGTATAGGCGTGCACTCACAACCAGATCTTCATCCAGCTGTAGAATGAACGCGATGAACAATTCTCACATCTGATGACAGCTTTCCCCATTCTAGATATAACTCACAACCAAACTTTTGTTGTATATTCCAACGACAGCTTCCTTTAGAAATGTGCACTCACAGCCAGATCTTCATCCAGCCGTAGAATGAAAACAATAGACGTGTCAAACATTAGATCTCCTCATTGGACATGTAACTCACAACCAAACTTTTGCTCGGTTGTAAGGAATGATATTTTAATGGCTTATGCTTCAAAAGACTTTCCCCACTTCAGTTTAAACTCAGATCATCCAACTACTGAAGCGTTACAAATGTGAGTGAACTGATGGTGAAAGAGACATTTCCAATGGTGTTACAACTCACGGCCGAATCTTCATCCAGCTGTAAAATGGAGAACATTTTGGAACATACATGTCTCAAGTGATAGCTTCTCAGATGAATACCAGACACTGTTCACATCAAATCAAGTGTTACAGCTGACTGACTCTTCAAGTCAATTGTTACTGGTGGTATAGTTGCCAGACCTAACAGTGAAATGTATGTCAGATTTAAGATGTCTTGCGGCATTCATGAGCATGAGACCTGTCAGATAGTGCAAAAAAAAAAAAAAGATGCACCAAAAGAACTGCGTATTAATTCAATAGAAGCATAATGGTGTAGTCATCAAATGATTCATGAAAATGACATCCTGAGCAGTGATCTTATGGGACTGATAGAACAAATTCTTGTTGATGTAAGTTAAGACTGTAGTTTGATCCTGGAGTTTGGACATATTGTAACATCCCTGTAGTGAAACATTGGAAACGGTATGTAGAATCGGTATGTAGAATAGCAGAATATCTTTTTTTTCTTTACAACTTTTTAATGTTACAATTAAGCAAAACGTCCGACTCTATGGTGCAGGTTTGCAATGGCTGCTCTAGAATTCTAGTAACAGCCTCTGTCCAATTCGTACGTTATGGGCGAATTACTATTGCAAGTGAGACTTTCCTATTGGTACAACTGAAAACATAGCAGCCTTTTCTCTCGATTATGTAATATAAACAACCTTTAGCCGAGGCTGCTTCAAGACAGGTAACTGTTGCCTGTTGAAACCACTGCCTAGTAAAGAAATGTACACTATCAGTTTCCTGGACTTTTGAGTGCATCTCACTTTGCTATTCCAATTCAGGAAGCCGATAGAAATCGAGAGATGAAATGACAGAAGAGAGCTACGGAGATGCAAAGAGCAAGTTATACTTTTGCAAGAAAAGATGGAATTCTAGCAATCGACAGCTGTAGAAAGTTGCAACTTTCAAAAAGACATGAAACTGTAGTAATCAACTACTGTAAAAGTGAAACTTTCAACAATGTCGTAGGATAGAATTGGATGTCTTAGCAACTGTCGGTCGTTGAATGAAATTTCGAGAGCAACTGTCAGATGAAATATATTTCACAAGAATGGCTGTACAAGCTGCCACAAGCGATAAAGATGAAAAAAGCCATTAAGTATCAGTTGAGTTCAATTTCAAAAACATTATTAATTACAGTTTACCAACAGATGCAGTCATTTGAGCATGGCAATTTGAATTGACGTGTAAAATAAATGGACGAATGTCTAAATGACATTCTGGACAGCTCAAGCTGTGATCTAGCGAAGTAACCAGCTGATAATTCGTTCTCCGCACGACAATGGAACAATTACAGTGGTTGATGCTTGAAAAATAAGATGTTAGTACCTCTTTAACCACTATTTCTGGTTCGTCCTAAGGTAAAATTTTCTCAGTGGTGTTGATAAAATAAAATTCATGTCCACATCGCCGGACAAAGTGAGTGAATCTCTCATTTATTTTTTTGAAAAAAAAAAAAGGATAAATAGATGTATCAAGAAGGTGGGCAAACTGTTAAGGAAATCGTTGGGGCATCGACGGTCTGTATCAGGGGGCTGTGTGTCAGAATTAAAAAAAACTTTATGAAGACTATGCACCCTATTTATAATCCATTGAAATATTCCGAAAAAGTGGCTGTTGGTTGTATATTACAGAAATTCATTCATTGATGCCATCAGTGATACGCTTATCAAGCAATTTTCTGCTTCTTGAATCTGCCTTGTACTGATGCCAGTCCTGATATTTGTGAAGTTAACCCTTTCTTTGCCGCAGCTGAAAAACCTGATCGAATCTAAGTGAATGTAAGAAGTATTAAAGAGATTTCAACGAGCGATTGTTTACACACTTAAAGAAAATGCGTGATTACTGACATTAATGGCATCAGTTTTTGTCGTCGCTCTGCCTGGAAACTCATGACAAGGGACATTCTGATTCTGTCTTGGTAACGACAGTGTTTATTTCGCATATGTAATGTTTCTCATCAACATTTACTATGAATGGAATTTCCGTTTGAGAATAAGTTTATCTTATCTTATGGCCACTACCTAGTAAGTTATGCGCCATAAGATGATAAATACACCATCCAAGAGAGAACTTCACGCCTAAGGCAGCCAAACCTTTCCGATAACTTCATGCGTTCTCTAAATAAAAATTCTGAGAAATGGTTGCACATTATGGATTAGCGTGGTGTGACCAAAACAATACACACAGTGAATGAAATGTTGCTTAATAGCTGGGTCGATCACTCATCTAAAAGCCTACTATTTTAACATCATAATGCATATATACATGCAAGTTATAAAACGCACAGCAGATGCGCAATTCCAACACAAATTTAATGTAACTAGTTGAATTCAACGACATCTAGGAGATTTTAAAATATTTTTGAAATCTAGTTTGGGACTGCTTTGTTTTTCTTTTGCTGATAATCATGTTGTTACAACTCTTGCATGGTGATTTAATATCAGAGTTATCTCTTTTAGAAAGAGACATAGATGAGGATTTGAAAGTTAGAGTAGCATTGGCCTGGAAGGCTAGCAATGAAATGGCAAAAATATGGAAATCCACCCTGCCAAGGAACTTTAAAATAGATTGTTTAGAGCAGCGATTGAGGCAGTGCTTTTGTACGGAAATAAAAGCTGGACGCTTACGGCTACAGTGGATAACAAACTGAACAGCTGCTGCACCAGGTTACTTCATGCTGCCTTAGGAATAGATTGGAAACAGAATTACTAATGAAGACCTATATGCAGGATTGCCAAGAGTGACCGACAGAGTCAGGGAGCGTAGATTGACTTTCGCTGGGCACTGCTATAGATCTGTAACTGAAATCGGGTCGAAAACTATTCTTTGGCAGCCGAAGAGGGGGAGGGCATGCAGAGGAAGGCCAAGCATGACATGTGTAGACGTGCTAGAGAAGGATACTGCAGTTCTGGGAGAGGAACTGCCAGAGATCATGGACGACAGAGAAATGTGGAAGAGTGTGGGAAAGTCATCGAGTGTTCGGTTAAGGCCGCTGTAAGAGGAAGCAGTTTGGGACAGCCCGACACCACACTGCGACTAATGTGCACCGCGAGCGAGCGCACTTTGATGTTAATTGTTATGGATAATTTCGTTGTTTTTCAACAAAAACATGTTTGCTGTTTGCCTTGTTTCTCTTCATACAGGAATTACCAAGTATAGCCAGATCTCTTTAGTCATAGATCTCAACTCACCCATATGGTATCGATAAAATATGCTACTAATGAATTTAAATAGTAATAAATAAATGAATTTTTTTTTAAAAACTGCATTCTTAACATAACACTATCGCAAAAGCCCAAAGCAAGAGGATGCTCTGACTTCCATAAAGTCTCATTTCACATGCCTTGATTTTCTTATCCGTCATCCTTGGCAGAATCAAAAGTAAACTGACGGACCAAAATGGGCCTGAACAATTCGCTTTCCAATCTAACAAAGGGACAAGAGACGCCATCTTTTGTTTTAACATCATAGCACAGACACAAATGGAAGTACAAAAGGACCTACATGCTTGTTTGTTTTATAGATTACGCAAAGGCGTTCGACAGAGTAAAGCACTCAGAAAATAATGGTCAATGCACTTTGTTAAAGCAGGTCTGGATAGTAAAGAATTATACTGAAATCAGAAGGCAGCTATCAGAGTTGATCAAGAATTATATGACCCAGTACAAATCAAAAGAGGAGTTCGACAAGGCTGTGTGCTGTCGCCTTATTTGTTCAGCATATATACTGAGTACTTCAGAGAATCCAACGATATGACTGGCATCGCCATCCATGGTAATTAAACAACATCAGATATGTCGACGACACCACCCTACTTTGCAAGTAACAACGGTGACCTACAAAGAATATTTAATAAAGTGAAAACAGTGAACAAAAGGGCCTGAACATGAATGCCGCCAAAACAAGGACAATGGTCATCAGCAGGACAGAAGGGAAAAGAGCAAATTAATATTCTAGCTAAGCCTCTTGAACAAGTACAACATTTTAAATGCGGTACCTCGGCCAGACTGTAAATGAAGGAAACAAAAATGAGCAAGAAAGGAATGGAGTAGCTCAAGCCAAACCAACGTTCATTCACATGAGTGACATTCTTACATCTCGAGACATCACTCAAGACTTCAAGAGGCGAACCTTTACATATATCCAATAGTTTTATATGGAGATGAAATATGGCCTTTCTATGCAGAAACTGAGAAAGATAGAAGCCTTTGAAATGTGGGTTTTCAGGAAGATGGCGAACATCAGTTGGAGAGACAAGGTGAAAAACGAAGATGTCCTGAAGAGACTAAGGTGTGGAGAGAGGTCTGTTCAGAAAAGTAAAAACCGCCAAGCTAACATACTTTGGACACGTCGTAAGAAAAACATCCTAACAGGAAGAACTGAAGACAAGAGAGGGAGAGGCCGCCCAAGACGAAAATGGGTGGATGATGTAAAGGACTGGGTGGGAAAGCAGCTGTGGTAGTGCATCCATCTGGCCCAGGACAAAGTGGCTTGGCGAAGGCAGAAATGGCCCGAGTTCTGGACGGCCGGATGACACACAGCAAGGAGCATTCTTTAAAAAAAAAATGTGAGAATTGTGCCAAATTGGGTAAATGTATGTGCTTTCAGAGAGAAGACATTGAAAGATTAATAGCGCTATATTATTTCTACAGAATAAATTAGTCATGTCATAATCAACTTATTACAACTTGTCCCACTGCTCGAATAATCGCAGTGGTGAAAAAGAAGGAGGTCACGTCCTAACTCTACGATCTAGTTGTACTATAGGTCTAATCTCTCTCGAGTAGAGTTCACTAGTTTTGGAGGAGTGGCTATTAAAAATGAAATATAGATTAGTCACTTCTTTTACTACCCCCCCCCCCCTCGGGGGCCGGGGATATATAAGAAGGTTCTTTGTTCCCACCTGCAGGTGGTGAAAGCCCGTCATTCGTGGGATGTCTCCCATGGAATGCCATCCTCGACGTTCCAGGGATGACACCTCTTCCCTCTCTCCTTGCTCCTGTCTTCTGTCTCGTTCTCTTTCCTCTCTTCTTGATGCGTAAACGTATCTTACCATGTTTGGCACAACACAGTCGTGATCATGCTGATGTGCGTTAAACCCCAGCACAAACTGAAAATCTCCACCCCAATCCAAAAACGCCCCCTCCCCTTTCCTCAAGAAAAAAAATGGAAAAGCATAAACATAGAACTCACTACGTTTACAGTTACCAGGATGAACGATGAACTTGGCACAGGGTTAAAATCACTTTTGTTAGTTTAATTAATAAAGCAAAAGGCAGCAAAATGTGAAGGCCGCTATTCAGTATTTGACAAAGACAACTGTTGGGCATTTGCATATTTTGGACTCGAAAGATTCTTTGCAATATTCTTTTTTTTTTTCATTTATGCACCTCCTTGTAATGGGGGAAAGTGTTGAAAATATCAAGTTTTCAATGGTTACAACTTTTCTAAGTTTATTTCCATTGTTCTAGGCACCAGATTGCATTTTCCGCTTTTGCCTCCACACATAATACTTTCTGATGAATTAACACTTACCGACACATTTCTATTTCAGCAAATTATCTTTAAAATAACATCAGCAAAGAAAAAGAGCAACAATCTTTGGAGTAGACTATGATAAATATGGTCACTTCATACTCTCATTATTAATAAGCGACTAAAATTAGGTCTACAACAAACTCAAATTTCAAAGTGTTCAGACTTCACATCTTTCTCTTTCCTGTCACCGGATTTATGCCCATATCAATTTTTAAGAAAGCTATGGCCATTTGAAGATAACGAAAGCATCATGTTTTGCAAAAGGAATAAAAGCCTAGCTAAAAGACCCATGATATGTTGAAGTTTAGACTTGTACACAAATTCGTGACTGTAAATAATAAGCTGAATTTTGTTTAGGGGGTGTGAGATATTCACAGAAGTGTAATTTACTAAATCCTTCAAGGGACAGTTAAGGGTGGAAGAAGAGGCAGGCAGAGAAAGACATGGACGGACAACATTGCCGAGTGGACAGGGAAGAACTTTGCCACCACCCAAGACCCTCCATGAGGTGGAGTCAGCGGGTACAGTGTTCAGCAATGCAGCGCCCCCAAGACCCCGGAAATGGTTAAGGGACTCGTGAATCGTGAATTTACTAAAACTTGTAAAACACAGTCTTCAGACCAAGCAAAAAATTACGGTAAAAATAGAAACGGAAGTGAAAATCATTGACCTCGTTCTGAATCTATCATTCTTGCTGCTCGCAACGGATGGCCGGTCTCCTTATTACCGACTTTGTAAACACATAAGAAATAATCCTTCATAGAATCGGACCAGGAGATGCCTAGTCACTTTAGCATTTTAGTCCCTTATACAAAAATGGATGAGGATTCGTTCGGTTGTAAAGAAAAAAATTGAACCGCTCGATGTTTATGGGGAAAAAAGCTTTATTTTTAATTCTTAAAGTGTTTAGTTGCCTAAATCTCAATTTCATTGGGTACGAATTTAAAGGGAGTCTATTCCTCTGCATAATTATCTAGGGTTTGGAATCAGATTGTGCATGGTCCATTCCCTCTGTCGGTTTGAAGGGTAAAATAGTCGAACAGATCTGTGAAAGTTGTCCATAGTGATTACAAAAAACGTGTTTGTCAGTGATCAAAATAAAACAGAGCTTGAATTGACTGTTTTATTGATATACAGAAAGTCTACTTTGAGGAGACATTTCAGTGAGTACATAGCCAAAAGAGGTACCTCAAATATCTGTCTCGTACTCAGCGAGGCAGTTACCGTAGCTAATCTATTGCCAAATAAGGATTGTTAAAATCTATCATGAAAATTTCCATTGGGTGGTATCACATTCAACAGAATATATCTTCAAAACTACAATTAATTTACAATAACTCAATAATTTATCAAACATGGTCTCACTGGAATAAGTTTCTTTTTCAGTGATTTATTATTAGTAAACGAAAAATAATAGTGCAGAATCTATTTTCCACTTTCTCAATCTGAGATCACTTTCATACGATAATTTGACAGGAAATCAAGAATCGAAACAAAAGTCGTTTAATTGAGCGTGACCGCGCTTTTTCCGTCGATTTAAAGACTCCCATACAATCGAAGGTGTTCGTCGAATGATTAATAAAATATAGGGAATTTATTTGAAAAAAAAAGACTATATATTCATTACTTACGATTTGCCATGAATTTGACAGGAAAAGTGGATGACATGTTCATCATGTCTGCTTTCTTGGTAAATTTCATCAAAGAAAAAAGATATTTAGTCTGTCCTTCAGCATCTGAAGTGGAAACCTCCTATAAATTTGCTTTCAGTCATATTTTATTAGCCCGCTCTTCGATCCCCTATTTCATAATAGATTTTTCATCCAATTTACACTGTGATTTTGCGTCTCAATCGTCTAAAAATTATAGTTTCATTTTAACCAATTGCTCTGAAAGTTCGCAAGCCCATAATTAAGTCATTTATTTATGTGCTATATTCACTACATTGATTAGAGAGGTCTGTACGTTTTTTTTTCTTGCATCACATGACCTATAGGATTTTCTCTTATTTGGCAATGGGTCAGCTGCAAACTATCCATATGCTGACACTTTCTAGCTCTTGGACTTGCATAACGCTTGGAATGTTTGATTTAAATCACTTAACAAATCACTGATATTCCAGCTCATTGTCGACGACACGGGTGTCTGTGATGTCCTGGCTAAATACTGTTACATTAACCCTCCTCCCCCTCCTCCGAGGAATGCAGTGGCTCTGTAGTTTGGCGTCTGCTCATGGAGAAAACGGGCCATGATCGACTCGCGGGTCCTGCATCGGGGGATGGAAGGACACGAAGATCGAAAACCCGCATTTTTTTCATGGACTCAACGGTCCCCTGACTTCCAGTGGGTAGGGAAGCCCGAAGTCTAGCCTTCTGGATAAGGGCGAAAATATATTTCGGAGGTCCCGTGTTTACGTTACGCACGTTAAAGAACCCTTGGCACTTCAAAATCGATGAAAGAGTAGGCTGCGTGCCGTGTCCGGGCAAAATTTCCAAATTCCAAATTTCTACCCACAAAATTTCTCAGCAAAAATTGGTAACTTTTAAAAGCCGAGATAATCCTAGTTTCTTTGGATTGAAAGGCTTAAGAAAAACAAACACATCCGCCCCCCCCTCCCCACACACACAAAAGACAACGAAAACAGAATAAAATGGATTATTTTCAGAAGATAGTCCGGGCTTTAGAAGAAAGGGAATGTGTTGACAAGTTCACTGCTTTGAACTTACCGATTTCGCTGTTACAGTAACTTCAAATACCTGCAGGTCAGAGCTCACATTCTACAATTGCACATCGCTGGCAGTTATCAGGTAAAAAGTCTCTGATGGAGCAGTTGCTGAGACAAGCATCCTTGTGTGCACACGGCCCCTGGTGGAGATGCCACAGCTGAGAGAATAAATGTAGATCTGGATGAAAGCCTTGCCTTGAAAAACGATGCTTGATATCAGGTGTTTAATGCTCATGGACTTACAAAAGTTTTCAACTTTGATGTGTTACAAAGTAAAATACTTGTCCGTCGTCAAGGTCTGAACCGATTTCACCAACCTGAAGTCAGCTCAGAAACAGCTTAATACTGACAGCGGTGTGGATTAATACTGTTCACCTTGTACATAACTTTCATGCATGCTGACTATAATTATTTTGAACATGTAAACAACCTAGGTTTGCATGCGACTATGATAATCATTCTGAGAATGTCAATTTTGTTAAAATAGAAATGAAAATTTCGATTAAGACAAGACAAAGGACACCATGAACATGGCAAGCAAGTGCTGCAATAGTTCTTGTTTTAAATCACAGATTTAGAAATATGGTATGCGAGACGGATATAAAGGGGAGACTGCAATTATATAGCATAAAATACAACAGACTGTTCTAGAAGTCCATTCAAGGGACATGCCTGAGGAATGTTACTCACGTTTAACAAGACGGGCACGATATAAAATTATTAATATTAAGAGCCGTCCCTTTGAATTCTTTTTCTTCATTTAGCTGTGAATCTTGTACACAATCTCCAAATAGCAAATAAAATGGGTCTAAACTAGATCTGCAATAGCAAAATATAAACACACAAAAAAAGACCATTTTGAAATTCTTATAAACTTGTAATGGGCTCGGTCTAAATATCCACATGTCAAGGATTTTTCTTATGTGCTAACTACTATGGCATTGTGAACAGAAATATACTTTTTTTTCAATTAAGTTACATATGAAGTCATTCCATGTATCCTCATATCCTGTTTCACATTGATCTAACACGAACTACACAACCACCCACGTGTGAATTGTTCAGAACGCAGTGTTTCCTATGGTGTAAAAACAAAAAAACTGGAGATCTCGCACTTGAGAACTCAACGTAAACATCACCATGTGATCACAGGATGTCATGTGGAGGTTCTGAACAAACCCTTTAGCATAATTAGTTGGTGAAAAACTTTCCAAATTATCTCATTGGTAAATAACTCACTATATGGTCCAACTTCAAACCGCAGACTTCCTCCAGTCAAGTCACTCCCTAGACCGGAGGTTCTCTGCTCGAGATTAGAACTGCCATCTAATTCGAGACTGAGGAGTGGTCAATCAGGAGGCTCTACGGTCAGGCTATCTGGCGGCATGTAGAGGTGCAAGGGCAGGCTGTACGTCCTATTACTACGCCGAGTCATTACCTGCAATTGAAAAAAAAATTATGCGAATATATTCACCATAAAATTAAGAAACAGCTGAAAATCAAACAAAATACAATCCCTAAGACTAACATGATCCGACTACTTTGCAACAGCATCACTTATGAAAGTTTGGTGACAAATACAAACTATTTTCTTCTTTGAAACAGTATAATATACAGTATCATGTAACTTCTAGTAACTGAAAAAAAAGAGCACGTTTACATTCTGTAATACGTCTTTCAATCTCATAGTGAAGGTTATCTCGACAAAAAAAAAGGCGCAGCAGTAACAGCAACATTTTTAGAGCATTCATCTTTCGATATTAACAAAGCCCATGAAGCTGCTGGTGACCTTCCTTAACTTAGTTCACGAAGGCCACGAGCTGCTCTTTCCTATCACTATTCAACATGGCGACCTCTCAACCACATGGATCGGACTGTCGGTCTTACTCAGCATTTATTCACCATTTACTTTTCCACAATATACTGCTTCTGTGAGTAGGAATGTGAGAATAAACTACTATTCTGTGTTTTGTCCCCAGTAGTGGTTCCGTTTTTAAACGTTAAAATATCGTTATGGCGGAACTAACCACGTGGGCCGACCTTCTTTTCCCAACGTTCCATTATACCATCCAAAAATGAGTAAATGGATGGATTTCAATTCATGGAATGGGGGAAAAGAGGGGCTAGGCCTATAGCATGCAAAGGGACATTTGAAATAAACAAGCTTTGAGTTTCTAAGTGGCCTAACACTGCTGACAAAAATCCGAAAACTTAAGACTGTGATACAAAAGATCGTGAGTTTTTGACAACTGATTACACATTACATCATGGTGGCCTTCTTTTCATTGACAATTTTCTTTCTTGCTCACGGACTGCACACATTTGGAACTTATATGACAAGATACAAATAAAATAAATTCGAACCACTTACAAGCAAGAAGAAGGCAAATAAAAAAGAGATGCTGTGATGTGTAGTCTCACCACCGCCTGGTATAACCTCAAGTCTCAAATTACCGTCAGCTGTGCATCAGTTGCAGTGTTTGGTTTTGCAGCTGAACTCAAAACATTATTGTAACTAAAACATATGCTTTTTTTTTTTAAATTATAGTGAAGCCCCGTACAGCTGAAAAGTTTACACGAGTCACAAGATGTGATCAACATAATAAAATTTCACTGCATTTCTAAAACTGTTTGCCGCACTCATCGTTTGCGATTTTGGTCATTTTCAAGATGGCGCAACAAACCACGTGGGCAAAGCACGGTCGATCGCTCTCGCTAGTGAACCTCTTCAAAGGCTAAAGCAAACGGACGCATTTGGTAAAATGGAGGAAACAGATGCCAAACAAAGCATAGGCCTACAAAGATTCTTGAAATAAATTTTAAACCTTTAACCGACACAAAATGTATTCGCGATGTTCAAGATGGCATCACCACCCATGGGGACCCTTCTTCCTCCATTATCTTTGCAACTGGCATTTTTTTCAGGGGGGGGGGATGCCAATGTTCCCAGAATTTCTTAAATTACACAAGAAAAGCAAGTTCATACATTGAGGTTATCGAGACACTTAACCACTTACCTTGGACATGATCCTGAGATCTACTTTCCTCGCCCAGTCTTGTCTGTCTGTACCACTCGGAGATCGTGAGCAAAACTGACTGTGCTCACCGTGTTTCTCGTGGTGAACTGAGGCGTCAGCCAATGTGTGGTCCAACACATGATCTCAAGGAGATGTTGAATGAAAAACATGGACCACAGCTACGACATACGGAATAGTTCATATTCGACTAAGCAAAAACCTGGAAATGCCCGGAGAATTTTTGTACCCCCTGCTAAAAATAGAGCATTGATGTTTGTTACCGGTCCACCACGAGATCCAACAACAAATTGTCACCGGTCCCGTGCATTTCTTTTTTCTCTGTGAAAGGCAGTGAACAGTTTGAAGTGTTTGTATACCCAAAATGCCTAGCTTACTAAAATTAAACGGGGATTTCCAGCCGTTCGCTTGGTCAGAACAAATCTATTGTTACCTCTGCCTCATTCTCTCCCCCTCCCCTCCTTCCCCATCAGTTTATCGTCTCATAATCAGTGTGGAAATGTGCAAAGGAACCATTGGCTTTCTGAAATCGTATCCCATTAAACAAATTAAAAAGAAAGAAACAGAATATTAAACGCACTACAAAACATAAAGAGGAATGGGAGCATTTGCGGATTCTTAAATGAAAAGTATTTAAATCTGTCTTGAGAGAATTTACTGTGAAAAAAAACAAACAAACTTTTTTCCGGAGGTGGTATATTATTCTAGTTGCTCCAATTTCACTTTTAACTCCAGTACTACCCAGGCTAGATACAGCTCTAGATTTATTGTCATGAAAAACAGCTGTTTAGTGTATTTTAAAATTTCATGCTAAAACTATGCTGTAGTGACCAAAAAAAAAAAAAAAAGGGCTATTTAAAAAAAAAAAAAAAAGATTGGCGGAAGTGGGTTTTGTTCATGGAAAAGTTGGATTGAATGTTGAAGCCGTCTCTTTTGAAATGGAAGATTAGCAATAAGGTCATACATGAGAGCCGTAAATTGTGGCTCGTGATAGGGAAAGAGCTAAGATATTTAGATGCTTGCACATTCAATTTTGAGTGTTAATATCTCAGTGACTTTTATTATTATTATTATTATTATTATTATTATTATTATTTTGCTTGCGTTTTCTTGACTTCGGTTCAAAATATTGTGAAATGTAAGAGAGTTAGTTTTTCTTTGGCGGCTTCAATTTCTCGTTGTGGAAGTTTGTCGGGTTAAAGGTTTCATGCTGTGTGTGTGTGGAGATGATCGTTTATTGTTCTTTCGTTTCTGTCCGAAAATGATCCGACATGTACGACAATGCTCGCTATTGAAGAAAATAGATCCACTCCACTGAAAGATAGATCATTCTAATAGTCATGTTGTCTCTGTGAATTTCGTGGCAGATCCATAATTCCCAAGTCAATCAAGTCGTTGTTATACCTCATAAGCCATTGAGAGTGATGGTATATAAAGTAATAAGAAAATCGATTTGAGATTGGCCAATGTTCTAGGTGTTTCTGGTGTACGAATAAGGGGACATAATCCAATCAAACAAAGAGACAGAAGAGCTGCTTGTTTCAGATTTCGAGTTTAGAAATTATCTATCATGATGCGTGCGTGGATTTTTATTTTATTGGGGCATGGAGTGGTATGGCATTATGTTCCCAGTGGCTTATCTTAAGTGTGTGTGTGTGTGTGTGTGTGTGTGTGTGTGTGTGTGTGTGTGTGTGTGTGTGTGTGTGTGTGTGTGTG